>JANHAO010028025.1:0-10704 GCA_026873985.1 Saraca asoca
AGTTTCTTGAAAAACTTGGAACATAAAAGGTCTTCTCTAAAATCAAAACATAGCCACTATCTAGAACTAATCTACATGTTCTGATGGATTCCACATGTGAGCCGATCCTATTTCCTGATAAATGCTTTGCTTACTTCCCACTGGCTTCCTTAGGTTTTGCATACTCTACAAGGTATTTGAAATATGGATTATAGACCCAGAATTAATCCACCATGTATTATGATTAACATCAATTATATTGGATTCATAATAGACAAATGAGGTTAGTTTACCTTTATTTTCAAGCCATTTCTTAAATTTGGCATATTCCTTCTTCATTTGCCCCTTCTTTTTACAGAAATAACACTTGGATTCTTTCTTGATGCCACCTTCGGGTGGTATTTTACCTTTCCCTTTCTTATTGGCATGACTCTTACTCTGATTCTTTCCTTGGTTCTGATTTTTATCATGAGTAACCAGAAATGTTCTCTCTCCTAGCTCCATAATCAACCTATTTTTCTCTTAAACACATATGGTCATGAGTTCATTAATTGACCATTTGTCCTTATGTGTGTTATAAGAGATCTTAAAAGGTCCATATTGCTGTGGTGGAGTGTTCAAAATATAGTGCACCAAGAAATTCTCAGGCATATCTGAAAGGTTTCCAACGTCGAGGTATTGTCCACTTTGATGCCAGTCCCTCGTCCAACGAGGCTTCCTCACCTCACGGTTTTGTGCTTGGAAAAGGGCCCTCGAGTAGAAGGGGCGAACCCCCCTTAAATGGCCTTCCCCGGATCCTGACTTAGCCGATGTGGGATGCTGGGGCATAACTCCTTACATCCCCCCTGACGCATCAGACCAGAGGCCAGTCCGGCTCTGATACCATGAAAGGTTTCCAACCCCGAGGTATTGTCCGCTTTGGTGCCAGTCCCTTGTCCAATGAGGCTTCCTCACCTCATGGTTTTGTCCTTGGAAAAGGGCCCTCGGGTAGAAGAGGCGAACCCCCCGTTAAATGGCCTTCCTCGGATCCTGACTTAGCCGATGTGGGATGCTGGGGCGTAACTCCTTACAATATCAATCTCAAGTGCCTTGAGTTAAGCCGTAACGTCCCTTATCTGCATGATGTGCTCACACACACCCCTCACTATATTGAGCCTTAAGGATGTAAACTTCATGATTAGGGTGCTAGCAAGTGCTTTGTCTGAAGTGGTGAATTGCTCATCAATTACATTCAACAGTTCCCTTACATTGTTATGCTGCTTAATAGAATTGAATACCAGCAGATATATTGGTCTTTACGAATATAACACTAAGGCGGTTAGATCGCTCCTACTGTTTATAAAGGTCTTATCAGCTTGAGTGCTGGTTGCAATAATAATGGGTTCATCCTTCCTTATAGCATAATCAATGCCCATCCATCCTAAATGAAGGAGAATTCATTCCTTCTAAACTTTATAGTTGTCACCATTTAATTTAGGAATATCACATTTTATATTAGAGAAATTTGCAGGTTGTTTAGTTGCACAAAGTAGCATACATGCTTATACGTTGAATTTTGAGACTAGAGAAATCAACCATGCTTTACTAATGTAAATCATGCAGAAAATAAATCTATTGACATAGAACTTACCTGTAGGCTAAAGTCCTAATTTAATTAGATTTATTTAGCTTTATAATAAAATTATCAAATTATGTTCTTTCCCTTAATCCCTGTGGGTAAATTAAGAAATATAATTTGATATTTTATCCTAATTAATCATACTTAATACAATAAAAATTCTTGTGGGATAAAATTTATTATATTAATTACAATAAATGTCCTTAGATATATGTGATTCTAAACAAATTTATATATAATTTTGAACAATTAGAGGTGTTGTGGCTAAACTTTAATTATTTAAAATTATATGAATCACTAGACATTTGAATAGCTTTATGCAAATAGTTCAACAAAATTGCAAATAAAGGCAACATGAGCTATATTATAGTAATTAATCAAAAATTGTAAATAATCAAAATATGTAATTTATCTAAATTAATTATATTATTCATAATGAACAAAATTCATGAATATTAATGAAATACTTCATAAAAAATAAAATTTATGAAA
Organism: Saraca asoca; assembly: GCA_026873985.1. NCBI lineage: Eukaryota > Viridiplantae > Streptophyta > Magnoliopsida > Fabales > Fabaceae > Saraca > Saraca asoca. The sequence continues at coordinate 2,090 of JANHAO010028025.1, forward strand.
AACTTTTCCAAAAAAAATGCCCAAAATAAAATTCTAGAAAAATGAATTTTTTTTTTTTTGGATTGGTCATAAACGACATGTCGTTTTGGGCCCGGTCGAAATGACACCATTGAAACCTTAAATAGCAGCTTGGACCTTACTGTAAACAACATGTTGTTTCACTTAAATACAAAATGACTTGTCATCTGTGTCATCTTGTACCTCTATTCGGGTTGACCCAACCTGGAATAGACCCGACGTAACCTGAAACATGACCCAGCCTATTTCCAGTGATTCCAATGTCCAAATTTTTTATTTTAATCATAGAATTGTTGGAAATCCATAACTTTAATGATTTCTCAATTTAAAACTCAAGAAAAAACAAGTTTTCATGTAGGTCCAGAATTTGCAAAAATAGGGTAATTCTTTTGGAAAAATTTTCCAACAACCTTTTCATCAAAGCAGAGGTGCTTTAGGCTCAAATACCACATGTAAGGGTTTTATAAAAACTTAAGGATAAAAAATAAAAGCTGTAACGAAACCTCGATTGAACTTATTACCTTCAACCATTGATGTTTTGGTTGTTGCCTCTTCCTCTATCTTGCACTGTGTTCGAGAGCTTTGCAATGCCTCTCAATCTCTCAAGACAATGGAATACCTTCTGTATGGATAGTTGATGGCATCAAGGACCCCAAACACCTTTATTTATATAATTGTTTGGCCCATCATTGAAGCTTTCAAATTCTTTAGCTATTAGGATTTATCTAAACTAACCACAAATCCTTATCTTAATAGTATTGTTATATTGTCAAGATAATAAGGAGATAAAGGATTGCTATTTTATTTTTCCTAAATATAAGGAAGGTTGTTGCACTGGTAATCCTTATCCAAACTGCAAAGTCTTATCTTACAGAAGTCTTACCCCTGAAACAAATGTTAATTTTCATGAAATTAGATGGTAATCACCAATAATGTCTTTGATTCAAAAGATAATAGATAAAATAATATTGAAATAAAACTGAAATCGATTGTTGTAAGAGATTCCTTAATTTAAGTATGAGATATAAAATGCAAGAATCATGTAAAATTAAAAGAAAGGAATATAAAATTTGATTATTTGAAAAAGTTAATTGAAATAGGAATTATATTTATTACATATTATAACTAATTATAAAAGAAAGGAATATAAACATTGATTATTTAAAGTGAGTTCTGTTCATTTTTTTAATAAATAAAAAAGTGATGAAATCTAGTTTAAATGAGAAAATAAATTATAATGACATCTTGACAGTGTTAAGTTAAGTTTGTGTGTGTGTGTGTGTGCGCGCATATATATAAGGTGAGATTATTGTTTTTATATGAGAATGAGAGAGATAAATTATGGTCATCAAATCTTATTATTAATGATCAGGATTAAAATATAAAGTCATGTAATTTTTTTTAATAATCATGTTAGATATGTTTTAATCCTGAATTTCAATACAAAACTTGATGGCCACAATTCACTCCTCTCACTTATATATATATATATATATATATAATGAAAGTGAAAATGAGTGAATTGTGCCTATCGGATTTTTATATTGATAGTCATAATTAAAGTATATCGTTATTAGTATTCTTTTATATTAAAAATATATTAACTCAAATAATTATTATTATTATTATTATTATTATTATTATTATTATTATTATTATTGTAGTTTAGTGAAAAAGGAGTGAATCATGACTATCACATCTTTCTCTTGATAATCATGATTAACATGTTTCATTATTTGTATTTTCATTAAAAAATATATTAACTCAAACATTTTCTCTTTTGTATTATTATTATTGTTGTTGTTATTTGTTATTATTATTGTTATTGTTATCACCCACAAATTTGTATTTGTTATTAAAAACATCTTAATTCAAATAATTTCTCTTTTGTATTATTATTATTATTATTATAGGTTTTAATTCTTATAATTTCACTAAATTTACAATTTAGTCCTTATAGTTTTATTTTATCTAATTATATCCTAAAATTTAAAATTAATTATAATTAAATCCTTATTGTTAACCTATTTTAAATCCAACTAATGGAGTCCTATGTATTTATTAAATTATATTAACACATTAATTTTACTGACTTATTATATTTACTTTACCAAAATTCATTTATTAATATTTAACTATTATATAAAAAAATTGTCTTCATTATTTTTTTTAGAAGAAGAAAAAAGAATTTTCATGTTAATAAACATTAAAATATTGAGTTTTTCTTTTTTTTTTTTTGAAATCATTGATGAAAAATGATAAAAGGGCTAAAAAAAATTAATTCTAACTAAATTTTAAGTTATCCTAGTACTTAGATCTAATATGAGATGACAATAAGGATTTAATTATAAATTGTTTTAAGTTTTAGGATCTAATTATATAAAATAAAACTATAAAAATTAATTACAAATTTAGTAAAATTACAAGAAATAAAACTTCTATTAATCCTTATTATTATTACTATTACTTTATGGATTTTGAAAATTGGGCTAACCCCATATTAAGTTGGGTCATTTTTTTATACCTGACTCAATTTCAAGTCAAACAAAATTATATCACTCCTAGGCAAATTCATTTTGACACCTCTAGCCATTCAAGGAGGATTTTGTGCCAATCTATTTTGACACCTCTAAGCATTCAAGGTATTTTTTATTTCGTTTCTACAAGCTCGATTCACGTAAAACAACAAGGATGAGATGGTTTTTGATACCATACAATCATTGGCATATCTTAATGGACTTTCCAAAGATATCATATGTAGTTGATGGGATGGAAATTAGATGCATTGATTAATAATATTATAAAAATACTTTTAACAATTATAATAAAAAATAGTTTAAAACAATTTAGTTAATAAATAAACTTATTTTAATTAATATAATTAGATGTATAATTTTCTATTTTAATTTATATATATGATCCTAAGTCTGATATTATTATAAAAACTATCTATTAAATTTTATTTTGTATATGAATATATTTATTTATTTTTTTGTAAAAAGTACGAATATATTTATATGTACACGTAAATGTCTCTCCTACTTTTTTTTTTTTGCATGATTTTATATATTTACATTGTAGTTTAATTTTTTTGTATGCTGTAAAACAAAAATATGATTTTAATTATTATAAAATAGAATTCAGAATTATTCAAAGTATATCTACATTATTAAAAATATACAAAAATGTATTCATGCATGTTTCAAAGGAAATAAAACATTTAAATGTTTAAATTATTTCAATATGCCCAATAGCCATGGATTAAAATTACTAGAACAGTACCTAGGCATTGTCATAGGAATATTTATTTTGAAGTAAAATATTAAAAAATTTAAAATTTAAGCATGTCCTTACAAAATTTTAAGGTCTTGTTCTCTTGTTGTTGGATATAAACAATAATATATATATATATATATATATATAACATATCAAATGAGAGTACTATTTTTATATGAAAATAAGATAAATAAATCATAAATATCAGATCTTATATTAATAGTCAGAATTAAAATATATTTAAAGTTCACATAATCATTAAAGTTTATATATGATAATAATAATAAAATATATTTGTAAATGGCCTAAAACTTGAGTCATGAAATTAACTGTCTATTTCTATAGTAATGACCAATTATGATAATGTGGAGAACTCTCACGCTTTCTCTCTCTCTCTCTCTCTCTCTGAGAAGGAAGTTTCAAAGGAAGAAGAAGATCAATTGAACCATAGTAATAAGATGATTAGAGTTAATGAGATTTCAGAGGCTATTGTGGATGAGAAAATAGAGGATCACTACAAAAAAAAAAAGGCTTAAATGAGGGTGGTTTTATTGGAGCAATTTAATGAATCACCTGAGCATATGGTTAGCAATGGTTCTCACTAACTATCTGAATATGTATTGAATTTTTAAATATTAGAGACAATTTAGATTATAACCGCCATCAATTTAAAACCCAAATTAACCCATTTTTGCATATCATAATTTCACTTTCATTGTGAATCCAAATTCCCAAAGTAAAACCCACAATTATGAAATCTCCCTCCATTTACTTCCCACAAGCTCCTTCGACCACTGGTTGTCTTCACTGTTGACAACACTATGTCAACTCCCTCCATTCACCTCTCTATATGATTGAACCTCCATTGAAGCCATCGGAAGCTTTATTGAAGATTGCAAACTCCCTTAATGGTCCAGAGCTCGTAATCCTTATTGATTCTCCATTAAAGCTCCCTCAAGCCACAGGCAGACAAAAAGTGAAGGAGGTTCTGTCAATTTCCCTCAAGCCAAGCTCCCTCAACAGTTGAAGATGCAAACCACAAATAATAAAGAAGCTTTGCATTAAGGATTATATTGAACAAACTTCTGATTTATCTAGGGTTTTGATTTCTGATTTATTTGCTTCAATTAGGATTTTTTATCCCTGACATAGAATCTGATTTATGCCAGGTAGTTGTGTTATAACATACAAATTCAATGATGGAGGATGGTGAGTTTGGGGGAAAACAGAGCAACCCCAACAATGTTTATGAAGAATAGTGAAGATATACCAGTAAAATTATGGCTACAACTTAAAAAATGAATTTCTAATAATTTATTTGTTGAAATTCAAAAAAAAGGCAATTAGTTCTATACAATCTTTCAAATTTAATATTATTTGTTGTTGAATAGCCAGTTGAGTAAAAATGATTGCCCATCAGAAGAAGAAAGATAGGTTTTCTAAGTGGGGGCATTTAGGTGTGAATTTGTGCTTTAAAATGTCTTTGTTTTTTGTCATTTTCCATTGTTGGTGTTCTTGTTCATGTGGTGATTATTATTGATAAGAATTTACTACCTTTTTTTTTCTTTTTGGAATCTAAGTAGTTTAAGTGTGTTCTATAATGATTAGTAATAATTTTTAGAGAGCATTGAAGTTCCAATGTGTTAATCATATAGCATGGTCATCATTATGTTGTTTTTGAAGTACCATAATCTTGATGTATTGAGATATCTATTTCCTAAATAACAACTATTAAGTTAATCTTTTATATTAGCAATAAACATTTGTGCCTGCTTATGTTTGAAATCTTAATATTGTCACTACTTGGAACCTTGAAAATACTAACTAACACACAATAGCTTGGAGAAGCCTCGTATCTATGAAGCTAGCATCTGAATTGTAATAAATGGAAGTAGTATCAGTTGTGTAGTTTGGTTTATCCACAAGTCTATAGTCAATACCAATTAAAGTTAATGGTTGTCTTTAACTTCAAACAACTAGGACAGGACCATCTAGCTTTTGAGAGATATCTTGTAATCTTCTATTTTGGTATATTGACATTTTTTGAAAACCATAGTTTTTAGCTAGAGCAAAGGCTACTTTCTATCAAATTAACATATGTGATTTCCATCTTACCAGTTTTTGCAATAGACATATCTGAACTCTTGAACGAAATCGCGATTTCTCTCCTACTAACTTCATTTCATCACCTTACACGCTGACCTCATGTGAGCGTGATTAAAGCATTTCGTTGATGAGTTTTTTATGCCTTTTGTTATTTACCATCACAATTTGGATTCCCTGCTACTTCATAGCCTAGTATTGAAAATGACATATATGTTAACTTAGAAACGAAACATTTGTTATTTCTTGACATAATTTGCTACTCATCAATAATTTATACAATCAAGTATACCTAATCTACGCATTTAAGACTCCAAATTTTCTACTTTGCCAAAAATCAGACAAAATGATCAGCCCCTCTTTTAAGTTTGTGATTGTTCTATTAGCAGTAAGGCCAATGATGAAAACACAAGGCTTCTACCAGCACAATCATCGACTCCAGTTGCTACGTCTTAGGCATACAATTTATTGGTTCATGTTTTGTTTCCTTGATTTGCCCCTTTGACATGTCTTTATTGCTTTCTTTCCTATGGCTAGTGAGATGTGTTGCACTATAACTTTTTAAGTCATCACAATTTGGTTTTTCTGGTTCATGTTTATATACTAGTTTACTGCTTTATGTATATTTAGGTTGCATGAGATTCTAGTTTATGTAGATTTTGTTTTCCTTTTTTTTTTTTTTTGGTTTATGCTTAAATTTAGATATCACTTCAGTTTTTTCTTTGTCAATAGACGTAGTATCCCCTTACAATAGGATAGATATTTGATACTATTTTATTAGATGTCTTAAGTTAGCATCTTCTACTCATATATAAACTTGAGTAGTTTCTGCTTTAAAATAGACTATGCTGCATCTTTGCTCTCTCATCTTGAATATAGTTTTGTCACGAAGGCAATAGCATCAAATGCTAAGGGGAATAATCTCCATCATATGGGTTACTTTATAAATCTAGTGTTGCAATTAGAAGCTCATTGGTCCTCTTCCATCCTATGAAGTACTTTATTACCTAAACCTTAAGAATTGAGCTATTTCTCTTCATTATATAATGCATGTTTTCTTAAATAGCTCGTGGACTTTTGGATTTATGTCTTCATGATTATGGCCTTTGCTTGTATATGCTTGGATTTCTGTTGGACTTGCTATTGGCAATTGGAACAACAAAGGTGTATTCTAAGATTTACCAAGAGAATAATTAGGTCAGTTCTACACCATCAAAAAAGAGCTAAACTATAGGTGTATTTATTAATTGTTTAATGCTTATTTTAATTACTTAATAATTATTGATTATTTATTGAAATTACTTCATAACTATTTAATGATGATTTAAAATATTAAATAATGTTTTATTAATAGTTTAATACTTATTTCAATTACTTGATAATTATTTTTGTTTGGTTTTTTTGTTTGTTCTAGACTATATATTAAATCATTCCTTTAAGAATGAAAAACATATATATTGCATTTTAGTTTAATAGCCATAGATAAATCCTGGATTAATTATTTAATACTAAAGAATTAATTTTTAGACACATAGCTATAAAAGATAATTTTCTTTTGTTAGGTTTTCAAGGATGATGTGGTTGGTATTGTGTTGAATGATTTGAAGTGACTAGCCCAAGGTATCCTTCAAAATGCCAGAAGGTTTTCGACATTCAATGTTAATGGATATAAGTTTTAGACATTTGCTTAAGAATATGGATTAAAAACTCAGAATTCTAGAATTTTCATGACTTCTACAAATAACTGTATTTCTAGCCATCAAAATGTAAATGGGGAGAGTGCAGATTTTCCATATTATGGGAAATTGGTAGATATTATTGAGCCTAATTATTATGAAAAATTTGTAATCCTCTTTAAATGTATGTGGGCTGACATCACTAATGATAGAGGATTTAGAAAGGATGTTTGGGGTTTCAATGGTGTAAATTTTAATAGATTGATTCATATTGGTGAAGGTGAACAGCATGAGCCTTTCATCTATGCATCCCAAGCTCAAATGGTTTATTTTGTATAAGATCAAGTATCTCCAAAGTGGAGTGTTGTTGTTTATCTCAAGCCAAGAGACTTATACGACATGGGAGTGGATATCAATGATGAGATGTGTGAGCTTGAACTATTTATGCAGCAAGAGTTAAGCATTTTTTTTCTTTTTTTTTTGAGAATGATGGTGAGAACATTCAATTAGAAAGGGAAGAGAAAGATGATGATCACATGGAAGGCCCTAATTTAGAAACCAATGTTGAGGAAGATGAGAACGTGTCAAAATAGTTAAACAATTTTGTGAATATGCATCATTTATGTTTTGTTTTAATGACAAATTAATTTGTTAAAGAATTTTGTGAATATGCATAACCTATGATTTGTTTCACTATCAAATTACTTAGTTAATGAATTTTGCACATATGGTTCTACAATTTGGTTTGACATTTGTTTTGCAAATATGCTTAAGTCAAAACATCTTAGGTTTGGGGTAGCAAAGGAGCATCCAACACACAATTTGCTCCTTTATAGTCCACTTAAGTTGTTCCAGCTCTTGTTTAGTCTACATAATCACATCCTACACAGTTTAGATAGTTAAGATAGCCTATATAACCCATATAGCCAACCCAACCTGTATAACCCATATAACCTACCTAGCCCATATCGTTTACCCAGCCTACATAGCTTGATGCTCTTAGGATGAAACACCAAGCAATTGAAATAAAAGTCCTTGAAATAGAGTTGGACATTGAGATGGATGATGCTCCTTATGCATCATTTTCTAATGCTAGGAAGGGGAAGCCTAGAATGGGATGGCATTACAATTTGATAGGTAACTACAATATATCATTTTCATGGATTATGTTTAAGTTTATATTATACTAATATTTTATAGTTGTCTTAATAGATAAGGAGGGTAAGGCTAAGAAGCTAAATGTCAAACAAGTTTGGATCTTAGATGAAGAAAAAGTTGTAATTCAAATAGATGATCAAGGTCGTCCTAGACAAGAAGAAGGGAGGACTTTTTTCAAGAGTAATTGGTCATTTGGCCAAGAGCAAATTTATAATAATTATGAGACTTAGCTAGTCATACCAGACTCATTTACAGATGATGTAGTAGTTAGATTAGTGATGGCATGTAATAGTAGTGATCAAATATTTACAATTTATGTTTCATTCTATTGCTAATGTTTTTGTTTTTGTCATAGCCATACTTTTAGTTTCCAAATGATGAAAT
>JANHAO010028026.1:0-10706 GCA_026873985.1 Saraca asoca
TTCCTTCTAGAAGAGTTGCTGCAAATAAAATAAAATAATAAAAAGAAGAAGAATAGAGAAGAAGCAAGAAGAGTGTAGAAGAAACAAGCAAGTCGGTGGTAGAACTTTCTAGGCAAATCAAGGGCGGTTAAAGTGAAGTATAAATATGTGTGCTTGTGTAGGAATATAGTGTGTCAGAACAAGAAGTGAGAAACCAAGAGTGCTAGAAAAAGAGAGAGAAATTGCGTGTAAAAAAAGAAAAAAAAAAGTGAGGTGTGTATTGTGAGTGTGCTGTGAGAGTTAAAAGAAGAAATAAAGAGAGAGAAATAGTGAAGTGTCCACTTTTATAAAATTCTAATAAAGTATTAATAATTTCTTTTTTATCATTTTAGTCCCTCTTTCAGCTTACAAAAACTACTCCTTTTCTTTTCTTGGTTCAAGAAGAGGGATAAAGACATGTTCAAACAGCTTTTTAACAAATTTGTTTGAGAGTAAAAATAATTAATTTTGCTATCTTAAATCCAGAAAATTATTGAAATAATTTTATTATACAGTAAAAAATTTTGAATTATTTTAATTGTTTTAATGACCTGATACTCATATTATAAAAGAAATTGGCATTAATAATGCATCAAGTTAAAAATTATAGAAATTAGAAAATAAAGAATAAAATTTTAAGCCACAAGCTTTTCATTATTATCAGTTTTTCTTTTTTCTGAACATTTAGTTGTGTTATTGGTCAACGTGAGATAGTTTCGGTGATAACTTGGATTCACCGAAACCATATATTTGAAGCAAGATTTTTCAGTTCAGTATGTGTGTCGTAAAACCTAACTTGCCTAGGCCTCTCATATCTTCTGCAGATATTTTGAACACTTTTCGTCAACGCTGATTTTAAAAATCGAAAATATAAGTATAATGAGGCTAAATACAAAGACAGTTAACGCAATTTAACCTCTAGAAGTTTGGAACTCAAAGTCATAAATTAAAGTTGATGTTCTCCAACCATTTGGTTATATGTGTTTTGGTCCCATCATGTCATCCCACAATTCTTACGACCATCAGATTTCAATTCATTCAATTTCTCCATCAATTAAAATCTACTTCTGTAGTCTGTGACCATCAATCCAGACTTTTCTTTTTCATAATTTGTCTTTTTTTATTCTTCTTAGCTAATATTTTCAGAAATAATTTTGTCTGTCAGCTCACATGATTGATTTATAAGCCATGGTCGGAAGATTATTATTATTTTTTCTTTTGGCAAACCCTATGAAAATCTTAAAATATTTATGAAAACGACACATAACTTTTGTAATAAATTCCAGGTGAGAAGTCTGTGATTTGTGCTGTCCACCGTCTGATTTCATACTCCTATGAAAGGTGATAAGTACGTGGGTTGAGATCAGTTTTAATTTACTCGTATTTATATCTTAAATGCTGTATACAAGTAGTATCATCTATACTATTTTATGGAAATCTGCACCTATTTAATAAGAAAAAGTTATAATTGTAAAAGATCTTACTTATAATAAATATATAGAAAAAATTATAATTTTATTAACAAAATTTATAAAGTGAATTTAAATAAAAGATTATAATTTTCATAAAAAGATAACTTTTTTCTTATAAAAATATAACAGAAAATATATATATTCTTTGAAGAATGTACGAGTACTTTTTTCAGGCCATATACCATAGTATTACCCTAAATTACAGTCGCTATCAAAAAATACGAGTTTGTTTAGAATTATTAACCTTTCGAGATTTGTGGTTCTCAAAGCGGCAACTATGCTGTATCATTCCACCTCATAAATATCTCCCACTTATGAAACAATAAAAGAACAAGACTGAACTTATCTTCAAGTACATAAAATTCTACATGATAAATGGGTGACAAGAAATTTCAATCTACACGTGGAGCAGTCCGATTGGCTACAACCATTATAATGAATCTAACCCATTTTGTGGATTACACAGTGCCAAGTGGATAGAGAAAATACAAAACCAAAATCGTCAACCCCCAATGAAATTAAAGGATTTGATACCATAAGATAAGTTCACTCCACGATATATATATACCGACTTAACTTCCATGTATCTTTCATCAGTTGGAGCCACCCTTGACATAAGCCCACTACCAGTAGTCTCTTACTCTTTTATTCAACCATGGCTGCTTCTACCATGGCTCTCTCCTCACCATCTTTTGCCGGCAAGGCTGTCAAGCCATCAACCCCCGAGCTCGGTGTCGGGCGGATCTCCATGAGGAAAACTGTCACCAAGCCCCGTTCCTCTGGAAGCCCATGGTACGGCCCTGACCGTGTCAAGTACTTGGGCCCATTCTCAGGTCAGCCCCCGCCTTACTTGACTGGTGAATTTCCCGGCGATTATGGATGGGACACTGCCGGACTTTCTGCTGATCCAGAGACCTTTGCAAGAAACCGTGAGCTCGAAGTTATCCACAGCAGATGGGCCATGCTTGGAGCCCTAGGATGTGTCTTCCCTGAGCTTTTGGCCCGTAACGGTGTCAAATTCGGTGAAGCTGTATGGTTTAAGGCTGGAGCCCAAATCTTCAGCGAGGGTGGGCTTGACTACTTAGGCAACCCAAGCTTGATCCACGCACAAAGCATTCTTGCCATCTGGGCTGTTCAGGTTGTCTTGATGGGTGCAGTTGAAGGTTATCGTATTGCAGGCGGACCTCTTGGTGAGGTGACCGACCCACTCTACCCAGGTGGTAGCTTTGACCCATTGGGCCTTGCTGATGACCCAGAGGCTTTTGCTGAACTAAAGGTCAAGGAGCTCAAGAATGGTAGATTGGCCATGTTCTCAATGTTCGGTTTCTTTGTTCAAGCCATTGTGACCGGAAAAGGTCCTTTGGAGAACCTTGCAGACCACCTTGCTGACCCTGTCAACAACAATGCCTGGGCCTATGCCACTAACTTTGTCCCTGGGAAGTGAACTTAGAAAAGTGGAATGGTTTTTCTTACCTTTAAAATTTGTGGGGTGCTTATGTAAATTTGTTGCAAAGCAATGAAGAGCACAGTTTGAATTGCGTGCTGATCTTCAATCTAATTTGGTCTTAAAAATTTTGTTCACTTTCTTAATTGTCTCTGCATGCTTGGAAATCATATATCACTGGCCACAAATGAAGTATGGCATGTTACCAATGGGCAAATAATAATCGACCCAATTGTTGGATGATTTAGAAACTGAATAAGTCGAATTCAAAATTATATATCAGGCTAACATTTATACACTTTTAAGGCTGATACAAAAAATTAGTTCAGGACTCATTTGCAATCTGCATTAGATTCAACTGAGAGAATAGCCTTAATGGAAGTCCACATACACTTTTACATACTAAAATATGGCATTGGATAAAGAATTAGTGAAAAAAAAAAAAAACACTTCCACCAAACATACAACTATTTCCTATAATTATAATTAATATAATTAATTTATATTAATAAATATAATTAAGCATAATATTAATTAAAAAATTGTAATAATTATATTATTATAAAACATCTTATTTAAACTAATTTATGAATATTTTAATTTAGTTTATTATTTCATATTATCATAAATTGTTCGACCAATTATTTTCTTAAATAATATTTTTATTTGACAAAATTTTATTACCAATCATTTTACTTTAAAAATCAATTTTATTCCATCAAATTAAATTGTATATTAATTCATTTTAAACTCAATAAACTTTTTCTTTTGCCTTATGTTTAACCATAATTTTAACTTTATAACAGTAACTAATTTTTTAAAAAAAATAACTAAGTATAATATTAATTATGATAATTAGTAATAAAAAATAAATATAGAATAATTTGAAAATTGAAAACTCAATTTACATAATAATTTGAGAGTATTATATTGTATGATTTTTATAATTTGTTCATTTTCCTCATACAATTTACAACTATTGATATAAATTTAAAATTTTTATTAATTTTCTGTTATTGGTATTGAACTCAAATCCTTATCTATTTTGTCATAAATTAGATATATATTAATCAACTAAATTATTATAAAGTTTGTTTTTATTTTAGATATATTATATTTAAAAATAATAGTTAATTATGTAATTGTGACTTTTTATTTGATGGTGTTTATGGTTAGGAGATGGTTATTTGTCTCATGACATTGGTAGGTGAGGAGCCCAAAATTACTTTTGAAAGAGGATGGGTGAGAAAATAAGCATAAAAAAGTAGGGGAAAAATTATTCTTCATCTTTTCCTTTTTTTCCCAAGTCCAAAGTAATTATGCTCTAAATATAATATTTTAGCTATCAACAAAGGAATGTTTTAAAATGTCATCCTTTATATCTTGTGAAAAAATGTGAACAATAAATATATAAATAAATAATTAAATTATATATGCATTTGATTACATTTGAAGATGCAATCAATAAATATATGTATAAACAACTAGATTGATTCATACTTTCCCATCCACACTTATACAAAATTTGTGGAGCTCGCGATTTGTGTGAGGTGTTGTAATACCTTAAAAGGAAAATAATAAGAGAATAACATAAGGAAATAGGGAAATATATTTTTGTTGGACCAAAGTGAAGTTTTTGAATGTTCTTTGGCTTCGTGACATAATTTTCCCTTTTTAAGAGGACCTTTTGAAGACGTTGACAAGTTAACAGGGCTAAATTGCAAATTATCCCATTTCATATTAAAATATATTTTCTCCAGTGCTAGCCCTCCCGTGTGTGTGTTCTGCTTCCCAAAACCTCTTCTGTGTTATGTCTTCTCTGCTTCATCGCCAGCTGATTCACTTCTTCTCTATTTCTTCGCCGTCCGACAAGCCAGCCACCATCTTCTTTCTTTTCTCATTCTCCTGCGCCTCATTTCCTTTAGCCCAACTTAACAACCTTCCTTTCCCTCTCCACTAGCGTCTTCCAGACGAGCTTGATTCAACTTGCTGGCCACGATCCAATTTAAACCAAGTTGTCCATAGCTTCTTTGGATACCAGTGAGTCTTCCTAAAATAAAAGATGTATTTTATATGAAGTCTATTTCAAGTTATCAAGAAATCTCACCTGAAATCCTAACCTTCAAAAGTTTATGAATGTTGAAATTTTCTTGTTGATTTACTTTAGTAATACTCCCATCAAAGAACCAAGCACACCGACGTTAAATTTTTGAGTTTCAACTAAATATCTAAGTAAGTGATTTTGCTACTTGGTTCTTGAAATTTCAACTTAAATGTTAAAGTCTAATGTTAGTGTAAGATAGATGTGCTTAGTTATAGGATTTTAAATTTAAATTAAAGTATTGATTTTAATACTGATTATATCCAACTAGGTAAATTGACTCAAATCTTCAAGTTAATCGATTTAGCACTTTGAGGAATCTTTTGGCAACGTTAACCATTTCTCTTGGGGAAAATTTGATTGATTAAAGAGTCCCTAAGGTGAATAGATAATCCTACTCCTTTGATAAATCCCATTTGTAATACAAAATAATTTTGTGATATGGATCATTATGATTTTTAAATAATGGGATTATGATATTAACTTGTTTTGAAAGTTTAATTGTATGTTATATATATATATATATATATATATGAAAATGATTTTTTGTGATGAAATTATGCATTTTATTTTGACTTATATTATTGAAACTAGTGATTTTATTATACCATATGATATATAAATATGGAAATGATTTAGTATATTTATGCTTTTTGTAACGATTATTGTTTATAGAAGCAATGATTTCATATTATTATGATATGAAATTGTTAACATTTTTTAAGCTTATGCTATCTAAAATGTTTGACAATATGTTTGGGTTATTGACATTATGATATGAATGGAATGTCTCTTGTTTATGAATAAACCTGGTAGTATAATGTTTTCCAAATGTTTAATTATTTTGAAATCCTAGATCTATTGTAATTTTCTAGAAATCCTCAAGTGCACTTATGATATGAATATTTAATTGGTATGTTTGGGGGAGAATATATATGAATATCTAATTGGTGTGATTGGGGGAGAATATATATGAATATCTAATCGGTGTGTTTGGAGGAGAATATACGAATATCTAATTGGTGTGTTTGGTGGATTACTAAGATAATTGTTAGGTTGCTTACCTTTAGGAATTATCCTTTGGATACCAATGTATTTGAATGAAAGAGCAACCACTGAGTATTTTGCTATTTAAGTATTGATAAATTTTAGAAAGCCCTATTAAATTTCTCCTATGTTTACACCATAATGAATATTTTTCATTGTATCACACTTTGTCATTCAGTTTATTTTTGTTAAATACCATATTTTAATTACTTGATTTTCTTGATGGATGAAAGTTTCCAAACCTATTTTTAGATTATGACTTTCAAAAGGGTAAGCTTATTTTCATGATTATATGCATATTTTATCCTTTGAATTTCGAACATAAATTATAAACTAAGTTTTAGTTTTCTATGAGATTATCTGCTTATTGAGTTTCTATGAAACTTACCCCATTTCTCTTTATATTTTTTTAGAGCCCGAGGATACCCCTAGTGTCCTTCCTCATCATATTAGTTTAGGATTTGCTCACTGATTGAGTAGACCACCTTTTGCAGAGCCTAAAGGTATATTGATGGTGAAAGCCTTAGCAGTTGGTAGGATTGTTGTTTGTATGTATTTTGATTGATGATGCCCAGTAGGATATAGATTAGTGTTATCTGGGCCAATGTGATTTTGAGTTATTGTATAGGATGTATTGGGCGTGTAACCCTTATCTGTTGTAAAGGCCTTGAGTCAAGTGTCCAGAAAATAAAGGAAACTTTGCCTGGTACAATTTGATATATAAATACTTGTTTATGCATCAATGTAAATTTAGTCTTTGACATGTTAGGTTAATAAGCAATGATTTTGTATTGTGAGGTTTGTAGAAGGTTTCCTAACGATGACCTTCTACGTCGGTCACATTCCGTGGATCGGGGATGTGACAAGTGTGGATCTGTGTGTAAGTATGAGAGTGATCTCAAAAATGTAAAACTAACATCACTCAATTGTTTTAATGAATAAAAGTGATTGGTAGATGTTGCTAATATATCCCAATATATTACAATTTGTTATTATAAGTTGCTAAAAAAGCATTTGAACACTCTATTTAAGATGTTTTTCTCTTGACTTATATATTTCATGTGTTGCAAACTAGTTTTTTCTTAAATTTATAAAGCCTATAATTCTATAAAATGTGATTTTTTTAAAAAAAATAAATTAAAACTTACCTATATATGGCATAAACTCAAAACTAGTTTTAATTAATTTCCTTACATGATGTTGACGATTATATTGGTTTCAACAATTTTTTATTTTTATAATGATTGTGGTCATTTAAATTTAAGGTTTAATTACAATTTTTGTCTCCTAAAATTGAAATTGGGTGATTTTGGTCCCCTTAATTTAAAAATCACGATTTTGATCCATGTAATGTTAAAATTATTTAATTCTGGTGTCATTGTTTGCATTTCGTTAGTTTCTAATGGAGATTGCTTATGTAGTATTATTTTTGTCTACATAACTGCCAAATCAGAGGCCACTTCAACACACAAACTCACCCTAATTTTCCTTTCCCTTTTCTCCTTTCTTCTTCGTGCTTTCCAGACTCTTCTTCCTTTTTTTTTTTCACTTTTTCCCCTTCAATCTCTCTCTCAACCACTTCCCTTTTATTGCCTAACCTAGCCACTGGATCTCCAACCTATCACCACCACCTTATACCACCTCCATTGAGAGATTACAAGAATGAAGATTAGTGATTTAGGAATGAAAAGGTAGTCTCTAATAAATCTAAATGAGGTTGTGGCTGAAGATGACAAGTAAGTGAAGGTGATTATTGAAATAAGTGACAATGCTCATGTTTTAGTGATTTTTCTTAATATATTTAATGTGGTAATCTAAGAAGAATTTACAAAAGTGGTTTCTGTGATTGCAAGTTTTAAATCTTATAAAGGGGTTTTGATTCGAGTGTGAGAGTGGTTCAAGTTTTGGAATGTTAGAGTGATTTAGGGAAGGTAGAAGCTGCAAGATGTTTACAAAAATTAATTAAGAATTCAAACAATGCTTGGTTAGTTTCTATTAATGGATGAAACCATTCAGGTAAATTCCATTGAATTCAGTTAGGATATTATTGGTTTTTTTTAATTGTAAATGTTTTGTATTATTTCTTCTTGTTTTTCCTCAGTCAAATGTAAATTAAGGAAACAATTGAATTCAAAAAATTTCCTGTTATTTTGATTGAACCAAACAATTTTCCTTATTTTGTTCCCTCATATATGTTTTATGTTTTTCATTTTGTTTTTGCCTTAATTTCTAGCGTTTTGAATGAAAAATATTTTTTTGCATTTTAATTTTGATGATAAAATAATTTATACTTTTTACCCTAAATTAAATTCAAATTAGGGCTATTTTTTTTTCCAAAATGGACTAGATGAATAACTTATTTGACTACCATGCGAGTAAGTGGGATGCCACATAGGCAACCCTTGATTTGAAAACAGATGAAATATATATATGTGGAAGACCAAAATTAAACAATTTTAATATTATAGGGATCAAAATCAAAATTTTTAAATTAAGGGAACCAAAATCATCTAATTTCAATTTTAAGGGATCGAAATTTTAATTAAGCATAAATTTAATCAAAATTGTTAATTTAAGTATATGTCATCTAACATGACAAATTAAGAAATTTTAATTATCATGCCTTACCCATGCTATCAAAATAAGAATTTATTAATTGTCACATAGTTGACTTAAACTTTTAACAAAAATTATTTTAATTAATTATGTTTTGGATAATGTATTTTTGAAAAAAAAAAACATCAAGTGAATGTCAAAGCTTATATTTAAATAGGACTAATCTACATAGGTTCTAAAATTAAGAGTACTAATTTGCTCCAATTGAATCCGTGAGCTAAATTTGCAATGAGGTTGAAAATTTGGGAGTTAAAGTTGTGGCTAACCTTAAATGAAATAATTGTTACATCGTTGGCATCTCTTCATAATATGTTAAGCAACTTCATTATTTATGACCACTAATATTTTGATTTTGTAGTCAAAGAGATAAGATTTTGAGTTGGATTTTTTTGTGAAACTAAATAGTAGCATTTGACTATACAACAATGGGGTATCTATTTCTTTGTATTTACTTTCTCGCATACATTCTTTCATAAATTAGTGAGATTCAAAATTGGATTTTATAAATTTTTGAGAGGATGTGAGTGAATAATAAATATAAAAGAATATACTAAGAATTATCTTAATAGCTACCGAAGCTTGTTTGGTGAATTTTATAAGAGATAAGCTATATAATCAAATCTTATCATATATTTGACATGTAAATTGTATAGTATAATCTTATACGATGTCCCTCTCTTATACATAAAACATTGTATAATATTATACATCTTTTAGGATGAAGGATAAAACTCGATAAGTGAAATTTATATTAAAAAATAAAGCTAAGAAAAAAATTTAATCCACCAATTCCTTTTCTACTTATTACCTTTTATCATTGACCATCACTATTACCATTGTCATTACTAATGTGATAGCTACCATTGCCACTAATGCAGCAACAACTTGATAACACAATATTTGACATGTCTAATTATCCTTATGCTTAGCATTTTGAGAGCTTAAATGAATTAATTCTAGCTGAGTTAAGATATATTTGGGATTTGGAGTCAATTGGCATTATTTTGCAAATTTCTGCATTTTCGGCTAAATTGAGCAGTTTTTGTAATTCTTGAATAACTTGAGATATACTTATCCAATTGATGTGATTCTTATTTTGTAGGAAATTTAAGATATAGCTATACAACTCTCATGAAGACTGTAAGAGCTGAATCCATCATTTGATTACCTGAAATTGGAGATGAAATTACTGCTAGAATACTATCTCTCGGGCAGCCGACCTTCATGCACTCAGAAGTCAATATCTTGAGCTAGGAAGGTCCAAATGAAGTGAAACTAAGCCCAAATTGAAGCTAAGACATAATTCCACAACTTTCATGAAGACTTCCTGAGTTGAAAATGTCAATATGTGCATCAAATATTGGCTGCAACCAAGAGGCAGATCTGTTGAAACTAGGCTGATGCAGAATGGTCTTTAAAGCCCGAAATTAACATGGATCACAAGCCCATTTCACCACCATTTGCTCTAACCCGTGACTAGCCAGATGGAGACACAAATAAGAGCACAAAAAGAAGATAAAGTAGTCTACTAAAGAGACACCACATAGAAGGCAGAGGCTACCATCCAACTAAGATGTCAGCCTACTCCCTACATGCACTAGCTTCTCTCCTTTTCTTTTACCTGGGAAAGCCAATTTGTATAAGACTTTTAGCTTAGTTTTTCTTGAGTTTTTCTAAGCTTTTAGGTTAGCATTTTTGTGAGGGCTAAGAGCAGCTTTGCTCTCCCCTCCTTTCTTCCTTTTTCTTTGT
The DNA here is from genome assembly GCA_026873985.1 of Saraca asoca. Lineage (NCBI taxonomy): Eukaryota > Viridiplantae > Streptophyta > Magnoliopsida > Fabales > Fabaceae > Saraca > Saraca asoca. Next base: position 10,448 of record JANHAO010028026.1, read on the forward strand.
CATTTTCAGCCTCCATGGAAGGCTAGTGTTGTAACTAGTCCAAGGGGCTGCTGACTTGAAGATTTAATGTTGAGATCTTGAGGTTTTCTTACTACATTTCATTGTTGGTCAGTCTTTCCTTTCTCCTCTCTGTGTTTATTGAGTTTCTGAATGGAATGGCTTCATTTTGTTTGAATAACTATATGATTGTTGCTTAATGATCAACTTAGGAAGAGGATAGGAAAACTAAGCAATTTTATCAAGCTTTTGATATGTTATT
>JANHAO010028027.1:0-10704 GCA_026873985.1 Saraca asoca
AATATAAGATGAAATATCAACCTTTATTATCAAATCAATACAGAATGTATAGTTATAGATACAATAGAGCTCAATCACATTGACTTTAGGGCACCTATCAAACTAACAATTACTTATAATGTTATGAAAATCTTTATTTAAATAAATTGAAAATACATAATGAATATGTGTTTACTTTAAATCAAATCATTTAAAAAATAACATATGCAGTAAAAATATAAAACTATGAAAATATTCTTAAAACAAATGGTTCATGCTTCAAACAATTTGGTCAGCCTAGCTATCTGCTAATGGTTTACTTTGTTCTACCTGTATGCTAACTTGTTTTTCATACCTCTAGTAAGTAGGATAGGGTCTTGCCTAATCAGGATTCTTGAAATTTTGTGTATCTAAAAAACAGGAGAAGACAGAGGTGGATACAACCAATAGTACTTTGTGAATTAAGGATTTCTACCATATTTTGAGTTGAAAATCTTTATGTCCATAAGATTAGTATAACATATATATATATATATATCATAAGAAGATCATTTGGGGAAAACATGATTTATCCTTTTTTTTAGAACTATAATCATTTATTGCCTTTGCAAGGATTCAATCGCTCCCTGCACGTTAAATCATATAAGATTATACTGACACCAAGGATTATTGGTATAAGTGATATTCTTTTATCATTTCATGTCATTTCCTTTGTCCTATGGGACCATTTCGTTTCATGTTGTGCCTTAATGCACTCATCCCATTTCCCTTTATCGCATTGGTAACTTAGTCCCATAACCTTATGTTGTATGGGAGACCATTTATCCCATAACAACCCTTGTCATACAGGAAACCTTATGTAATTTCCTAGTGTATATCGGTACAGTTGACAAACACATCTATCCTTTACATTTTCATATTCTAACTGGCCTTATCTTACCCTTCCACATCTCATGGTAACTATTCAATAAATATTTAAGTAGTTACTTAATTATTTATTGTTAGACTTCTATACATCTGACCACATTCCTAAGTTCCAACACTATGCCAAGCTATTAGCTAAACCAACCCTTACAATCATACATGTAATCATGTAAACATGCATCTTTTAGAACTTTATTTATGAGTCATAGTCATTTATCTAATTTTTCTAATCTTTCATAACATACAAAATATCTTTTTGGCTATTTTTTCAAAATAACTTTATATATAAAAAGGAAGCCAAGACAAGAGAAAACCACACTCACCTTGTTAGGGGAGAAATCTCTTAAAGCATTTACCTTAGCTTTGACCAAGACCTTTGATTGTTGAAAAATTTGCAACAATTAGAGAGAAATCAAAACTAAGGAAAAAAGAAACGAAGGAGAGAATTTATCCTTTTTAGGCCAAAACTTTTACCTTAGATTCACAACTTTGAAGAGTGCAAACTAGAGTCCCTTTATGCTAAGCAATGCTCTCTAGAAGTTACTTAATTGCAAATGAAGGATGTGAAAAATGTCATAGGGGGTGCTCCTCATATAGGCATGAAAAGGCAATTGGTCGACTTGTCGCACCTGTACCGACCAATCGATTGGTTGGTCCAGTTCTTAAGGCCCTTTGCGGCCTGAGACCTTGGCTTAACTTGTCATGTGTTTTATCCTAATCTAGACTTTAAGTTATAAAATTCCATTTCACTGCCTTTTAAACTAAGTAACTTACTATAGTTTGAGCCTATATATTGGGGATATTATAAATTATCCCCTTTTAGGCAATTCATCCTCGAATTGGCCATCCTATTTCCTTATGTAAAATTATATATAACACTTCACACATTGCACATTACACCTATATCATATGTAGTACTCAAACATATAGGAATAGGTAGCTATTCCTACATGCTTGAGTACGACATACGAACCTATATAACAAAGGCTAAGTTTCCCATGTTTTTTGAACCTCATCACGCTTCTTATAAAAGAAATCTTTAGAAAGACATCCCTTCTTGAAATTCTAATGAATGTCTTCTGTTGTCCGCATAAGACTTTTGCTTATTTTGAGCAATCCATAGTGAATCTTGTATGACCTAAACCTATTTTAGTGTATCATGAACTAATTCTAGTCCTATAATAGCACTTTCTCCCCTTTCAAAGCTCCTAAAACATAGTTGCTTGCATTACACATTATCTCAAATGGCAACTCCCAATTTGGAGGTTGCATGATAGGGGTTGATTTAATGCGGCCTCCAACTTGTTAAAACCTTCTTGCATGCTTGGCTGAACTCAAATGGAACCTCCTTTTGCAATAATTTAGATAAGGGAAATCCTATTTTGGACAAATCTTTGATGAACCTATGGTAAAAATTTGCAAGACCAAGAAATGAATGCCCTTCTTACACATTTATAGGGTAGGGTAAGCTCAAGATCAAATCAACTATTTCCTTATCTACTTCAGTGCCTTTACTTGACACCACATACCCTAAAACTATTCTTTGCTTAATCAAGAAATGAAATTTTTCAAAATTTAGAACAAGATTTATCTCTATACAATATATAAGCACATAGATCAATTAGTCTAAGCATGCATCAAATGAATCATCGTAAATAGTAAAATCATCCATAAATAACTCTACCTTTGAAAAGTAACAGGTGCATTGCAAAGTTTAAAAGGCATCCTCCTATAAGCAAATGTTCTAAATGGGCAAGTGAAAGTTGTTTTCTTTTAGTCCTTTGGTGCAATCATAATCTAGAAGTAGCATGTGTATCCATCAAGAAAGTAGTAATAGGATTTGCCAGCTAAATGCTCAAGCATCTGATCAATGAAGGGTAAAGGGTGATTTTTTTTTTCTAGTTAATGCATTCAACTTGCTATAGCCTATGCACACATGCTAACCATTTTGAATTCTTATTGGAATAAGCTCATCATCTTGATTTTTCAACACCATGATCCTAGTTTTCTTTGGTGCCACTTGAACTAGACTGACCCATTTCCTATTTGAAATTTGATAAATGATTCCTACTTCCAACAGCTTCAGGATCTCCTTCTTGACTACATCCATCATGAGAAGATTTAAATGTCTTTTAGGCTCTCTAGTTAGCTTAAAGCCATTTTCCAACAAAATTTTGTGCATGCATATGGAAGTACTAATGCCTTTTATGTGTGCTATCATTCATCCAATGACTAATTTGTGATCCCTAAGCACTCTAATTAATTTTTCTCATTGTTCTAGTGTCAAATTTTTTGCTATAATGACTGGAAGTATTGCAATATCTCCCAAGTATGTATACTTCAGATAGTCTGGTAATGGCTTCAATTCTAAGACTAGTGCTTCAATCATGAGGGCAACAACTTAGTTACGAAAAGAGATAGATCAAACTTCTTGAGTTCATGTAACATTTGAAATAAGGACTAGAACTCTTTGATTTCAGAATTCATCTATAATTGAAACTCTTCAAATTTTGATTTTGATTCATCAATGTTATTCAATTCAAATATATCTTGGACTAAAAGATCAACCACATCGATAGCAAATAGAGAATAATCATCAACAGGGAATTTTATAATCTCAAAGATGTTAAATATGACATCACTATCAAATTCCATGGTAAGAGTGCCAACATAGACATTAATTTTTGTACTAGCTATTTTCATGAAAGGTATTCCTAAAATGATAAGAGTTAAACTCATTAAGGGTTTATCAACCATTAACAAAATGTAAAAATTTACTGGAAAAATGTAGTTATTCACTTTCACCAAAACATCTTCAACAACTCTCTCAGGGTAAGCATTAGACCTATTTGATAATTAGATAATAGCACTAGTTTTTTTCAAAAGGTCCTAACTTCAAGGATACATGACATTTATGGATGTACTTAAGTCTAACATGGCATGTTCAAAATGAGTTTCACCAATTGCACTTAGGATATACCTAGATCATTACATTTTTAGGGTATTTTTCTTTAAAGGATAGCAGACATAGTTTTCCTATATGCTTAATTTTTCATTACCTTTCTGTTTCCTTTTGGTGGTGCATATCTCCTTGAGGAACTTTGCATACCTTCATATGTGGTTGATCACATCAAGTAGGGTTATATTCATTTTTACACTTCTGAAAGTATTCAAGATACCACTCTCTTGGTCTTTTTTCTAGAATTTACCAATCTACTAGAGAAAGGAGAGGAAGGACAGACTAAATTGGGAACTGGTTGAAAGCTACCCTTTTCTTTCACAATTTCTACCTCTTTCTGTTTTGAAATTGGTGGTATCTATTCATTCCTAGTTTCTACTTCCTTTCCACTCCTCGGTAGTATTGCATTTATATTTTCTTTAAGGTTTAAAACTATCTAGGAGAGTAGCTTACTTGAACTTTGAACTTCTACTTGCTAATCATAGTTGTCAATTGATTCATTTGTATTTCTAAGTTCTAAAATCTTGCATTAGTTTTTTTTTTTGTGGCTCTTTATTCCCACTAAAACTACATGTTGTTGACTCTTATTTTTTGCTAAAAATGCAAGTTAGTTTAGACCATAGTTTGAATAAGATCCTCAAGTGATTTGTTGGAAGATGGGTTTTGGTTTTGTCACTGTTTAGCTTGATTTGGAAGCTAAAATAGAGCGTACTGTCCAACTTGATTCCCATATGTCAAATTTAGGTGGTCTCTTTAGCCATGATTATATGAGATGAAGTATGGATTATATGATTTCTGTGGTTGTACTAGAAAACTTCTACTTTTCAAAATTCCTCCTATTGTCTAAATTTGCTGGAATGAATCTTCTTTGTGGAGGGTTGGACATACACCAGTATTATGCCTAAGGACTAAGCAGGGTCCATATATAGTAGCTGCTTACATTTGTCCTATGGCCACCTGCTAAACAAATAAGCTTAAGTCTAAAATCTATTTCTCAAGGTTGGACATATTCATCTCATTGACTTCCTTGATTGCATAGTCCATTTTAGTTTCAAACTACTATGAGTTGGCTGCCATGTTAGCTAAGAGGTTCTTTGTAGCCTTTAAAATCTTATCCACTAAAGCTCTTCTACTTGCAAAATCAATCATGCTTGTTCCATTGGTAGAAGTCCTTCATAGAATTACTGGATCAAGAATTTATCACTAATTTAATGGTGTGGATAGCTAGCACATAGCTTCTTGAATATTTCCTGATAATCATACAAAGTCTCTCCATTATATAGTTTGATGTCACAAATTTCTTTTCTAATATTTGTAACTTTTGAAACAAGGATATATTTCTTCAAGAAAAGCCTCTTTATTTCATGCCATATAGTTATGAAGCCAAAGGGAAGGTAGTATGGCCAATTGTTAGCTAAATCAACTAATAAGATAAGAAATGCTCTTAGTTTAATATGCTCATTTGAAATTTTTTGAGGCTTTGTGGTAGAATAGACAACATGGAATTCCCTAAGATCTTAAGAGGGTTCTCTCCAGCCAAGCCATGAAAAGTAGGCAGTAGATGTATCAAGCTAGATTTCAGCTCAAAGGTTGCCTCAAGATCAAGATGGTCAATGCACAAAGGCTATTAATTCAAGTATGGAGTAGTTAACTCCTTCAAAGTTCTCTGATTAAAAGTCATGTTCTCCAAGCTAAGATTAGAAAATGAGTGATAGGAAAAAAGGTTAATAGCTATGCTTATATCGCAAGGGAAGAAGTTGCTAATTCATTAATTGAAAAAAAAGTAGCCTAAAAAGTGGAAGAAGCATTTTTTATCTTTCTCCTCAAATTCTGGAAAGTTTTTTCAATTTATGGATCATATAATAGCTCAAAATGGTGAAAGGATCGAGTCATGCACAAGGAAAATTACCAAGGAAAAAAATAGAAAGAATAGAAATATGAAAATAGACAAAATAATGTAAAAAAATTGTTAAAAAGTTTTTTAAAAAAACCTATTAAATGATGAAATTTTGCCAAAAAAAAAAGGGTGGGGTCTATGACAAAGCATAGATTTTGATCAGAAGTCAAAATCTTTTAGCCTACCAAATTTTGCTTCCAAATTCCATAGAAGATTTTGCAGCAGGCCCTTTTAAAAACACCTAAAAACTGACAAAACTATGCACAAAGGGGGTGAAAGCAATGGAAAATAAATAAAATTAAAGCCTAAACATAAAGTTAATATCCTAAATCCTAATTTATTTTAAAAATACAAAAGTTAATGAAGCCAATCCTCGACAACAATGCCAAAATTTTATGGGTGTTGAAACCAATAAAGATAAAAAGTTGAACTACCATAGCTCATAGTAGGATGAGTTCATGTCAATCCATAGGGATTGGTGATGAATTTAGTGTTTGAAAGTAAAAGACGGGTGATTCTTAGCTATCTAAATAGAATGTAGAAATAGATAATTGGCAGCAACATAAACAATGAGAATTAATTATAGAAAGGAAACTTCAAGTGAAAAAGCTTCAATTTATCAAACTCTTATCAGTTATTAATCATATACACAAAAGTTTTATTCCTTATTTGATCACTTAACCAAGAATTAAATTAGGCCCAATATCTAAACTAATTCTTACTAATTTCCCTTTGATTTCACTACCATTCCTAGCACCTTGAATTAGCCCTTATTTTTAAAATAGATTAAAGCCCAACACTGTAATCAACTCAACAATAGCATTAGGAATTAGAAAAGACCAAGATTGATTCACAAACTTACCCTAGTAGTAAATTCATCAATCATCCTATATTTCTTTAGAATAAATGATTGGCACTAGTGCACAATCAAAACCCCTATGGCTACTTAAGCCAAATAGTCATAAATAACTTTAATTATGGAAGTTTAATTAGCAGTTAATTACAATGAACAATCAAGTAATGAATCCTATTAATTAATTATTCGAAGCAATTAATTCTATTAAATCACAGAAATAAGAAAATCAAATTGAGAATAAATTAATAATAAAAATAGGTCTCACAATCAACATGACAACTAAAGCAGAATTTTCTTTAGATTGAATGAAAAGTTGAGCTACACATTATAATAGAATTAAAAAAAAAGAAAAAAGAAAACCTGAAAGAGTCTAATATTCCTGCCTTGAAAAAGAGAAAAAAAAAGACCTACAAGGGATTGATGTTCTTGCCCTAAGAGAGCTCTTCTCTTTTACAAAATTAAAGACAAAGAAAAAGAATGTAAAAGAATGAATCACTAAGGTATCAGCTAGGTTTTTCTATAAGCTCACTCATCTCTCTACTTGGGCTACTAACTTGGGCCAAAATAAGGCATAAGTGGACTTGGGTCACTTTATAGAAATTGTAGTTCTATCTCTTACCAATCCAGTGGCTTTAAACTTACTTGAAAATTCAATTTCTAACTTAACTTATATAATAGCCTTGTCATTACAGTATAGTTTAAATAAATCATAGCATTGAATATGGATAGTTGAGTCTACCGTGAGCTTGGGATTAGCTTGATAAATCTTAATTATTCTTGCATGACTGACATTTGATCATAACCTTGATATTTTTTTTAATTTTGACCCTTTAAACCCTTTTCTAGGTTAGCTGGGTTGAGGGTCGTGAAATTTTTCTAAATCTAAATACTTATGAGAGGGACTATATGAAATATATATTTATTGAAGAAGAAAAATCCTAGCTTTAGTTGCTTTGATATTGTTTAGTCTAAAATGATTTTTAGAGAATTTTTGAAGATCTTTAAGTGGCTTTTTAAGAAAGTGGAAAATGATTTTTTTTTTCCAAAATTTGCTATTCTGAACTAGAGCTTCAAAACAAAATTTTTATTGTTTTTGAGTTTTCAATTTTTTTTTATATTTTATTTGAATTCAAATAAGGGATATTTCCTTGTTTACATTTATGCCGTAAGTAAATGGAGAGTAAAATATAAATTAAAGACAAATGAGGGCATTTGCTTAAATGTCATAAATGGAAATAAGGTGTTGTAGTCTTCTAGCAATAGGACATAAGGTGCAGTAGTATTTTGGTAATAGGGCACCCTATGATTTTGATTGTATTTCTACAATTCAAATCACAAAATCCAGACTACTGGTAGAAAGTTTGCAAAATCTAGTGATTCTGATCATAATTTGAATTGACTTCTGTGATTTAAATATCAAGATGCCAAACTATATGTTCGTTATTCTGATCATGATTTGAATCACAAAATCAAATTTTGAACCCTACGATCATGATCGCGATTTGAATCATTTGGGCAATAATTGAGTAGGCCTAACTGCTATAAATACCCATTTACCTCATTTCCCCTCAGAAACATCAAGCACTTCACAACTATTTCTTCTCCTCTCCTCTTTCCTTTCATACTAGATCAAAGTCTCTTGATTTCTCTTAAATTTCTTTAAAACTTCTTGGTATTTTCTCTCATTTTATCAGAATCTTGCTGGAAAACTAGAGAATATGGGGTGTACTTAGAGAAAACTCTTAGAAAAGGGTGAGTAGGAAACCTTAGCATAAAATCTCTGAAGAATCTTTATTCTTCTTATTTTAAAAGGTAATTCCAAGACTCAATTAGTAGTTCACAAGCTAGATTAGTTTAGATTAGCTACTAGGTAGTAATAATTTCAATTTTCTTAAGTTATGGCTTAGAGTGTGAATTAGGAATTTTGGGATAGGATAAGATTCTTGTTAGAACTAGTTTCCCTATGATTTAATTTATAAATTGTGGTTGATTTGGTGCTTATAGGTCATTCAGACACTGCACCCACAAGCTGAGCTCAAAGTGGGACAAGGAGGAGTAGAGCCCTTCTGTGCCAATAGCAATAGTAAGTAGATAATGTGCATTTCACAAGTTCCTTTCATGCTTTCCAACCCTTCTAATGATTTTGACATCCTAGTTATTGAATTCTATTTTCTTTCTAATGACTATGAAATGAACTTGAGAATTGATTTTGTGATTTTCCTATGGTAGAAGAACCTTATGTATCTTTGGGACAAACATGTTTGAGAAAGAAAATGTTATGATGAATTGAAAGCTATTTCTTAAAGTATTTTCTAGATAATTTTGAGCAAGAATTTTTACACATGGTAAGATGACATCATGAGCATGAGACAGAGTGAATAAATGATTTGATATTGAAAGAATAAAGATTGGTTAAGACTTGATTGAATTTTGGCTACCCAAGAATGTTATACTTTATGAAAATGCTTTTTCTTGTTCTTATTATTTCATTGTTTCATAAATTGTTTTATGGGAAGATGTCTAGTTAGAATAATATTAGCTTAGTGCCCACTATGAAGGTTACAAGAGGTGACAACAAGTTTAAGTGAGCTTTATGCTTACCCAGTTAGTTAGTTTACCCGAGCTAGCTGAGTACTTGATAGTTAATTCTAGCTTAGAACCTCCCAAGAAATATGTACTATGTTTTAAACAAATATTTGCCAAACTTATCATGCATACTCTTGGACTTATAAATGCTTATTATTATCTTATCTTCTCTTTCCTTAAAATTATTTACTTACTCTATTATTTGTGATAACTTAGTTTTGAAATTGAATATGGTTTTGATAAAAAGCTTGTGCCTTCGTTTATCCTAATTCCATTGGAATGCATGTTACCTATTCACTGAGTTCTATGACTCACTCTTATTTTTCTTTAAAAACCTTTTCCAGATTCAGGAGCAGTTTCAGATGCTTCATCTTCGACACCATAGTCAAGAAGTGTCATGTCTTGGTGAGCATCACTTTGAAAGAGTTAGTTGCCCCTGACCTTAACTAGTAGCCCTTGTGCATCAATTATCTAGAAATTAAAGCTGCCTTTGAGTTAAAGTCTAGTATGATTCATTTGCTGCCAACATTCCATGGTTTGACTGGAGAAGATCCTCACAAGCACTTAAAAGAATTTCATGTGGTCTACTCAACCACGAAGCCTCAGAGGATTTTAGAGGAGCTAGTTAAGCTGAGATCCTTCCCCTTCTCCCTTGCTAATTTAGCTAAGGACTGGCTCTACTATCTTCCCTTAGCTCCATCATGACTAGATTCTTCCTTGACAAATACTTCCTTGCCTCTTGAGCTACCAACATTAGAAAAGAAATATGCAATATCAAACAAACTTAGTGGAGAAACTTTATATGAGTATTGGGAGAGATTCAAAAGACTATGTGCAAGCTGTCTATACCATTAGATTAGTTATCAACTTTTGATTCAATATTTTTACAAAGGTCTCTTCCCTATGGAAAGAAGTATGATTGATGCTGTAATTGGAGCAGCTTTACAAGAATGTTGATATCTAACATGGCTAATAATTCACAATAGTTTGGCAATAGATCCGATTATACTATGAAGTAGGTCAATGAGGTGCACATATCTAACTTAAAGGGACTAATAACAGACTTCACCTTAATGGTTCAAAAATTCCAATCGTAACAGACCATGGGGAATAGACAAATGGCAACAGCAATAGTTTATGGCACCTACTCAGTCTCTGGACATTTCATTGGAGCATGTCCAAGCTTCTAGGAGACTGACCCTTTTTAGTAAGTGCATGCAATAGGGAGAAGATTTCTGGAAAATACTAATGGATTTCCAAACCAAAACTAGTAGGCTTGTAATCCTTATTCCAACACATACAACCCTGGTTAGAGAGATCATCCTAATCTAAGATATATGAATCTTGCTAAGTAGTAGACATCATTGTAACAGAATCTGTTAGCCTTAGAGTAATCTTCTATCAAATCTCTCTAAGCAATAAGTTTATTTTGATGTTGAAAAACAAAATTTTAGAAAATGAAATTTTAAACATTCATCATTTGCTACTAACTCTTATTTTGAT
>JANHAO010028028.1:0-10704 GCA_026873985.1 Saraca asoca
TTCAAAGAGTTGAATATCATGATTTTCATTTATCAAATAGTATGATTTCAATGAATATGGTTTTCATATGTAAATTGAGATTGCGGCTATAAAATGGGTAAGCACATTTCCAAGGCTATATTTTATATAGATATATTTTATATGGGGTTTTTGAGTGTTCATGGGATTGTTTACTCACTGAGTTTCATAGAAACTCATTCCTCTCCTTTCCATGTTTTTTCAGATTCAGAAGTCTCTCTAGTTTCTCGTTTAGTGCGCCACCTTCCATGGAGATTGAAAGGTATATAATAGTGTTGTGATATGGCAGTTGGATAGGATTGCATGTTCATATATTGTAAATATTGTCTGGATGCCCAGTAGGATGTGATGTGTGTAGCCTGGGCCACTGCACGTCTGTTATTGATTATACAGATTGAATGGGCATGTAGTCCTTTATATTGTGTATATGGCCATGTGCCTGGGTGTCTAGAAAACAGAGGAAACTCTGTCGAATTTTTGGTAAAGGTAATGTTATTTATATATGTCTTTAAGAAATTTATGTGCATTAGTGGTATGTCTTTATTGCATGATAAGGCTTGTAGGGGGTTTCCTGAAGGAAAGGATTTCCTGATGGTGACCTTCTACATTGGTCACGTGCCCGGGATTGGGACGTGACATAAATGCAACAAGATTGAAATTGTTGGAATAAACATATGCCAAGCCATAGTCAATTTTTCCTTTGATGTACTGAAGAATTGTTTTAGCTATTTGCATTTGTGTTGAAGTTGGAGCCTCCATGTATCGATTGACAAGCCCAATTGCAAATAAAATATCAGGCCTAGTAGAAGTTAAGTATCTTAAACTTTTGACAAAAGTTCTGTACAATGTTGCATCAATCTTTTTAGCTTCATCATATTTTGACATCCTTATTCCATAAGCAATTAAGGTGCTTATGGGCCTGCACTTTTCCATGTTGAACTTTTCAAAAATCTTCTTAGCATATCTTTCTTAAGAGATGAAGATCCCATTTTTTCCTTGATTTACTTCAATTCCAAGATAATAAGTCATAAGCCCAAAATTAGTCATTTCAAATTCTCACACCATTACCTTCTTGAATTCATCAAACATTCTTGAATCATTCCTATAAAGATCAACTTATCCACATAAAGGCAAACAATCATAACTTCTCCAACTTCACCTTCTTTAACATATAGTCCATACTTATGAGGACATTTTACAAAATCATGGTCACAAAAATACTTGTCTATACGGTTGTTTCATGCTATTGGTGCTTGCTTTAGGCTGTATAAAGCCTTTTTCAACTTTAAAACTTTATCTTTATGCCCCTTGACAATAAACCCCAAAGGTTGTTGAATGTAGACATCCTCTTCTAGATAACCATTTAAAAATGCTAACTTTACATCCATTTGATAGATTTTCCACTTATATTGAGTAGATGAAGAAATAACTAAGCAAATAGTATCCAAACAAGCTACTGGAGAAAAAACCTCATCATAATCAATACCATGCTTTTGGCTATAGCCTTTTGCAACAAGCCTAGGCTTGTGCCTTTCCACTTCTCCTTGAGCATTCTTCTTTACCTTATATACACATTTTACTCCAATTGCTTTTTAACCTTTTGGATGTTACTAGCTCCCATGTATTATTCTTTAATATTGCTTGCATTTCTTCTTCCATTGCAGTTCTTCAATTCTTGTCTTGCATAGCATCTTCAAAATTATATGGCTCTAAGTTAGCAAAAAATAGAAGAAAGCTAGATTATTAACAACTTTAGTTTCTTCGTAAATATCACTAAGCCTCCTTGTGTGCCTTGGTCTCTCAAAAGAGCTATTATAAAAGGATTGAATATTTTGAGGAGTATTTGGTGATAAAGGAGGAGTATGAATATCACTTCTTATTTCTTGGGCTGATTCTCTTTCAGGCATAAAAAATGAAGCATAGTTTTCACCAAATGGAGCATTCCAATCCCAAGTACCTTCTTTACCAAACTCAATATCTCTACTAATTACAACTTTTCCAATTATGGGATTGTGCAATCTATAGCCTTTTGAGTTAGAGTCATAGCTAATAAAGATGAGCTTTCTACTCTTGTCATCAAGCTTAGACCTAATTTCATCATGAACATGAGCATATGCAATGCTACCAAAAACTCGTAAATGAGAAACATTTGGCTTCTTTCCATGCCAAGCTTCAAGGGGAGTCTTACATTAGACATTCTTTGTAAGCCGTAGATTAAACAAATACATAACACAACCAATGGCTTCATCCCAAAACTCCTTTGGCATTAATTTACTTTTTAACATGCTTCAATCAATGTTAAGAATAGTTCTATTTTTCCGCTCCACTACTCCCTTCTGCTGAAGAGATCTAGGGACTGTGAGAAAATGCTGGATTCCATGAGTCATATAGAAGTTTTTAAATTCTTTGGATGTGATTCACCTCCCCTTATCAGTGCTCAAGGCTTTAATTGAATGACCACTTTCTTTCTCAAAGAGCTTTAAACTTTTGAAAAGCAATGAAAACTTCATTCTTTACCTTCAAAAAATAAACTCAAGTCTTGTAAGAAAAATCATCAATAAAAAGCAAGAAATAATTAGATTTACCATATGAAAAGGGTTTAATGGGTCCACACACATCAACATGAACTAGTTGAAGTGGCCTCGTTGCTTTTGAAATAGACTCCTTTGGAAAACCTTTTCTTGTTTGCTTGCTATAGAGATATCTTTCACATATATGATTTGGTTGGCTAATAAAAGGCAAGCTACACACCATCTTCTCTTTCGCCAAACATTTCAAGCTCCAAAATTCAAATGGCCATACCTCAAATGTCAAAGCCAAGAAGAATCTTTTATGCGAGCCTTCAAACACTTCAGAGAATCTACTTGAATATTGAGCATGAACATTGGAGTTTTTGACATTTGTACCTTTGCTATTAACTTATAAGCATTATCTCATAAGAGAAGAGAACCATGCTTCATATGAATATCAAAGCCATACTTGAGCAATTAACTCCAAATTAAAATATTAGTTTTCAGAGAAGGCACATAATAAACATTAGAGATAAATTTATGACTTCCATATTTTGTATGAATTAAAATATCTCATTTCCCATGATTGGAACTTTGGTGTCATCTCCAAAAATAATTCTACCTTTATGTGACTTATTAATTCTTATGAAAATGTTTTTATTGCCGCTTATGTGATTGCTAGCACCAGTGCCAAGATACCACAAGGCTTTATCTTCTTTCTTGGATGTTACTAATAAAAATAACTCCTCTTCTTCTTCCACTTCAACAAAATTGGCATTTTTCTCATTTTTTTTACATAAATTTCTACATTCAAAGGCATAGTGGCCATATATATGACAATTATAACATTGAATATTACCTTTCCTGAACCTTCCTCTTCCTCTATAACTCCCATGCCCTCTTGCTGCTTAAGGTGATTGATTGTGGGACTCCTCATTATCCTCTACCTTTTCTGTGACCATGACTAAAGTTACTACATCCATGGCATCTTCCATGTCCTTGAGTTTAGCCTCTTCCTTGATATCTTTCTTGCCCTTGCTCCTACTCCTTATCTTTCAATGAAAGATTTACTTGGAATGCTTGAATTGGTCACTCTTCCTTCTTCTTAAGTCTTTCCACATAGGCTTGTAAAGAACCCATGAGTTCATTAATAGTCATAGTCTCCAAGTCATTTGATTCTTCAATGGCAATACTAACAAACTCAAATTTTACATCAAGTGATCAAAGAATTTTTTCAACCACTCATACATCTTGAATATTCTCTCCATAACCATTCATTTTATTGATAATTGCCAATACTCTAGGGAAATAATCCGAGATGGACTTCATCTCCTTCATGTGAAGTTATTTAAACTCGGCTTGTAAGGTTTGGAGATGCACCTTCTTTACCTAATTAACTCCTTTAAAGACTTTTTGAAGTATTTCCCATGCTTTTTTAGCCCTTTTTATAGTAGTAATCTTCTCAAATAGGCCATCATCCATAGCCACATAAATGATAGATAAAGCTAGTTAATCTAACATGTGATTCCTTATTAGGGCTTGTCTTTGTGCCTAATTCAAAGCACTTTCATTTTCTGGTTCTTCATAACCTCTTTCTACAATATTCCATGCTTGCTGACTACTAAATAAAGCCTTTATTTTTATACACCAACTACCATAATGTCCTTTGTGAGCTTAGGAAAAAGCACAAGATTATTACTCATCTTAGAATTTTAACCAAGCTCAACACTTCAAACTAAGCTCTAATAACACTTTATTGGAGGAAGGATAATGAGAAAGGATAGAGAGAAACTCTTCTTAGAAATATTACTTTGACTACTTTGCTTGGCTTGATCAAACTAGCTTAAATACAAGAGTATTTATAGATAAAAGTCATACCTAGTACAATGAATATTCTAAATAATGTTAATTAATTAAGTACATGAATTGTTGATTTTAACCTTACAGATACTATAAATTAAAAGATTAATTGAACCATCTAGATACATGACTGATCTAGAGATATGAACCTTTATTGAATAGGTACTTTCTAGAATATCAAGTTTAATATTCTAACACACTTTTCACATGAATTAAGGCCAAAAAAAATCCACCTTTACTGAAAGAAATCTCAAAACCTCAATCGATAGTTAACACTCTTTACAAAAGGTAGTATTTCTCACATACTCCTTATATGCTTATTGCTAATCAATAGATTACGAGTATCGAAAAGATCCAACCTTTACTTAAAGGTTGTGAGGAGGTGTGTAAGAAATATCAGTATGTATGTATGTATGTAATGATACCTTTTAGGGAAGAAGTATTCAAAGACATACAAACCAAAGTAGTATTCAATATATATGTAAATATGTATTTGTCAACATAATTACATAAACATAGTACAATGCAAAAACTCATCCAACTGAACTCTAACCTAAAATGTCTTAGGCTTGAAAAATATATATTTATTGCTTTATATCTAAATATCTACCATAATCATTTTCTCTCACCCAATAAATACCCTAAATCTAATTAATTTTTCCCCATCATAGCACCTAAAAAGAGACAAGCTCATTACTAATATAGACAATTAGTAAAGTTACCCATTTGCATGACCTACTAACCACTAAACTCTCCCAGAAAAACACATTCAAATTTCTCTCTAGTGAAAGAATCCTAAAAACCCATCTCTCACCAATTAATTTTAAAATCAATAATAAAGTTCACAATTGAGAAATGAAAAAACCTTTCAGTTTGGCTTTAAATTCAGGAACATCATATCCCACTTGATCTCTTTAAATATAACTAACCAATACCCATCATTTTTTCTCTCTATCTTTTCCTTCTTCTGTGTATTATAAACCAAAAAAACATTAATTGCACTTCAATTTAGACACAAAATCTCACTCAATTATGACTTGACATAATCTAAATAAGCATCACTGTTGAATAACTTTTACAAGTTTAAATTATATTGTGATATACATGTATTTGTGTGTATATATGATTTGATAGAATCTAAATAAGCTTGACTAATTAGTAAAGTGAATAAATTTAGATCAAATAGTAATATACATAGTTGTGTAAGATATTGTGAATATAAACATATGAGATTTACAATACTCACTGTAGGACTAGAAAAAAATATCAAGAACAAGTAAAGTAGGCAATATTGCAGGACTTCCATGTGTGAGCAAAAACCTCTCTTGCTTTGGCAAAGGCATAGACATAGATAAGGTAACTTTTGGTTCCTCTTCATCATAGCATTATTCCATGTTGTCCCCAAACTAATACCACTAGGCCTTGTTGGATCCATAACAGGAGCTAAATTCTCATAGTGATTCCATGACCCAATGTAATTAGCTAAATACATTTTTGTCTTCTTGATTGCCACCATGAACCTAACCACTATGCACAATAGCATTTTTGCCTTTTCCTTCCTTGCAAGTGTGAGATTATGTGGTCCAAGTGTGAGATTATTAGAATTCTCTCTAATATTGAACCTAACATAATTTAGAATTTTATTAAAATTAAGGTATTAGCTTATTTGTTACATTTTGTACTTGGGTTTTTATTTGTAATGACACTTAGGTCTAAATAGTCAACTGGGTATTCTTCTAGTGATGGGTCAAGTTATATCCATATTTTATTGTGACAAGTTCTTACTTCTAAAATCCTGTTCTACTATATTCTCGCCATCAAACAGAAAACTTCTATTCTCCCTATTCATTGTGATGGCTAGTGTTTGATATGAGGAAAGATCTATCAAGGCTAGAATAGATCAGAGTAAACCTGCAAGATCGAGGAGAAATCAAACCAGAACAAGCTGAAATTCTGATTATCTAAAATAGACCAAATGACGACTGTAGGTAATTCTAATGTCTAATTTTTATTTGTGCATTCACATCTTATTCATGTCGTGATAACATAATTTTAATCAGTCTAATTTTTCTGATAAAATATTTGACATGAATTTGTTAGGCTTGGCTTCCAAAATGCATATAACTATGAATAAAGGAACCCATAAATAATAATGCTTAAGAATTTAATGATATGTTAAATGCTACTCAGCATCCATTATGGATGGTTTGCAATAGCCACAGAAAATTGTCTATCACAGTTAGGATGTTGAAGATCAAATTTGATTACAATTCACTTAGCGTTATTTTGATGAAATAATGAAATTGTTGAAGGAAAGTAATCCAGAGAGGAATCTTGTATTTTCAAATCTATATAAAACTAAGAAGCTAGTTTCAAAACTTGGTATTGAATATAAGAAGATAGATTATTGCATTAATGGGTGTATGTTTTATTACAAAGATGGTAAAAATGAGAGACATTGTAAATTGTGTGATACACCTTGATACAAAGAACTGAGACAAGAAAAGGAAGATATAATGAAATGTCTTTCAAGAAAATGTATTTCTTGTCACTCATACCTAAGTTACAAAGGTTTTATGCTTCTAAGAGATTGGTTGAAGACATGAGTTGGCATTATGAAAGTCAATGGCAAGAAAGTTTGTTATGCCACCTATCTGATGGAGAAGCACAGAAGCATTTTGATAGAACTTAGCCTAATTTTGTACTTGAACATAGAAATTTCGATCTTGGCTCATCATGAGTTTAGTCTATATTCTTGAGCTTAATCATTTCTAGCTTGTATAATCCTAAAAGCATAATAGATGTATATTTGCAGCCCTTGACTAATGAGTTAAAGATCTTGTGGAATGATGGTGTCATTATATATGATGTTTCTAAGGAACAAAACTTTATGCTGAAGGCAGCATTAATGTGGACAATCAATAATTTCCAACATATGGCATGTTATCCTGATGGTCCACCATTAGCAAACTAGCATGTCCAATATGTATAAATGACATAAGAGCATTCACATTAAACACATAGAGGGAAACAATCATGGTTTGACTACCATAGACACTTTTTGGACATTAATCATGTTTATAGGAGGAACAAGGATGCATTATATAAAAATAAAGTTGAGAGATCTCCATCCCCTCGTAGATTGACAGGTGATGAAGTTTAGGAAAGGCTATGGATGATTTTGAAGGTTGCAGATGATTGGTCAATCAAGTTGAATGGGTAAAGGAAAGATGATAACTTGGGAATTGCCATATTGAAAAGCAAATTCAATTTAGCATAATTTAGATGTCATGCACATTAAGCATAATATGTTTGATAACCTCTTCAACATTGTTATGGACATTAAAGGTAAGACTAAAAACAATGTAAAGGCAAGGATGGATTTGAATGAACACTACAAATGAAGGGACTTAGAACTTGTGTAGTTTGGTAATGATAAGCTTTACAAACCAAAAACAAATTTTACATTCATCGTGGATCAGAAGAGAACAATATGTGAATGGGTGAAAAATTTAAGAATGCTAGATGATTATGCCGCTAAATTAGATAGCCACATTGATATTAGTTCTAGAAGATTCTTCAATGTGAATAATCATGATTGTCATGTGTTTATGGAACATCTACTTTCAATGGCATTTATTGGCCTACCTGATCATTTATGGAGGCCAATTACATAACTCAATCGATTTTTTAGATACTAATGCTCTACAACATTGTGAAAAGGAAACTTATACAAATAAAGCGAAACATCCCATTCATCTTACACAAATTGGAATTGATTTTTCAACTTGAATTCTTTGAAGAAATAGATTATCACATAAAATTTATAATTGTCAAACATAAAAAAAAATTGTCAAAAAGATTCTAAGGGGCTAAAGAGAAACCAACATTATATTTGACCTAAAATTTTATACAAGATATATAGGTGAGATCGCATCATGGAAGACCTTGGCCCCTTAATTAAGTCCATCAATGCTTTTGTTCCTTCATGTTCAAAAATGTTCAAATAAAGTGGCTATTTAATATTTTAGTTTATGTTCACTCCGATGCATTTTTATTTTAGAAATATTTCTATTCCTATTATATTGAAATTTCAGTAATATTATCTATTATGTTTTAACAAGTAAGCTATTTTAATATTATGGTTGAGTAAATTTTAAAATTAAGAAAGTGCTCTAAGAATTAAGTAGTGGTACAGAGAATCTTCATACTATGATAGGACTAAAAGTATTTTTCTTTTGTTAATTTGCTATGTGGAGAATGTGCGATTGTTTGTTTGGTAATGTTATGATACATATGAGGAAATTTTATGAGTTTTTATAAAAATTCAACATAAAAGTCATAAAAATTGCAATTTTTATACAAAATCTTGCAATAGTTTTTTTAACAAAAATTTGTGTGCAAGAAGCACACAAAAAGCTATAACTCCATCATTTAAAGTTGCATTAAAAAGGTTTTGAAAATTTTTCTCATTTTTATTTAAAGGTTGCAACTTTCAATAAAAATGTTGCACGCAGTATAAAAATTTTTCACTGAAGTTTTTAAAAGTTCATCTCATTTCAAATTTTCTCAAATACATACCATTTATTTAGCATTCCTTTTTAGCAATTTCAGCATCTACTATTGACAATTGACATGATCTCTAGAGGGTGTGAAGTCCCACATCAGTTAAACTTGAGATTTGATTATGAAATATAAGACAACAAATTTGACTATTAAACTGTTAGCCTAGGTTACTCTAACTACACATATTCTTTAGTTTTGATATTGAAAAATAATTTTAATTAGTTTTTCACATCATTATTTGATATTTTACTTTATTGCTTATTTTAATATATTTTACAGGTTTCAAAGTATATACAATTGTGATTCAAGAAGATTGACATTAGATTTAGGAGTTACTTTATCTTTTTAGGATCTCTTATAAATGAATTTCAAATAATCTTTGATTCAATCAAATATTTTCTAAATGAAGTAGAAAATCCATTTGAAGAAAATAAAATTTTATAAAACTATTTTTTACTATACAAATCGATTTCCATGTCGATTTCTATTTTAAAAATGTCTATAAACATCAATGTTCACATCGGTTCCTAAAGAACAGTTTTCAGAATTGTTTCAAGTTGAAGGTTGGGAAAAAGTCTTATTTTGATGCAGTAATTGATTCAAAAAGCTATGAACAATAGACTATACTTCAATTACCACACCGATTAATTAGTTATAACCACTTGTAATCGATTTCATAATCAATGCAACAGTTAAAAATCAATTATTCTATTATAGACAGTTACAGTAGTTACAATAACCCAACTGGCTTCATTACTTAAATGATTTTCTCAATTTTCTTCATAACTTCAAGTGCGAAAACATCTGATAAAAGTGTTATACAAATTTTCTCTCTACTTCATTAAGCTTTTGAGATCTAATCAAAGATTAATTGAGTTCATCTTAGCTTGTCTTAAACCAATGGTATTATATTTTTCAATCTTTTCTTATTTCTTTTTATTTGATATTTCTAGGAATTGAGAAATCTGTATAGGTTAGGAAGAGCCTATTTAATTCTTGTGTTTTTGTTTAGGTTTAGAAGAGTCTATTTTAATTCTTCTAAGTTAGCAAAAAGCCTGTTTAATTTCTTGTGTTGTTTGATGTAAATTGGCATTTCAGGAGCCTAGTAAATCTTGATAGTTTTCTTTTAATTCTAGAGGTTTTTTGATTGAGAAAAATCAAGTAGAGTAAACTTAAATTGCGATTTCAATTTAAGTTGAATCACTTTAAAGACTTGTATCTTCTGATTTTTATTCTTCACTGCACAATTGCTATTTTTCATTACTTTACATTTAATCTTGTTAATCATAATCATATCTACTCATTAATAGTGAATCTAAGTATAATACAAAGGTGTATATAAATTTTTCAGTGAGAAAAAAGCAAGATCCGTTTATATTTCACATTTTAATCATTTTCTAGGACCTGACATAAATAATTTAAACTAATTTTTTAGGCCTCGTGATTTAGATCTAACGGTTGTCTTGGAGCATGATGAATGGTATAAATGTACTCATTAACCATCTACTTCAACTGGTGTAGATCTTAGACCATGAGATTTGATTGACCTAACGAAGACTTTAGACCATTTAAATGGGAAAGATTGTGAAGCCTTACATTCATTAGACTTTAGAATAGTCAAATCTAATGCACAAGATGTTAGATTTGATTTACTCATAAATGTAATATGTACAAAGAGAATATCACATCTTAATCAAATCCTAAAACATATTCACAATACTCACATTGAATCTATGAGAAATAAAAATAT
>JANHAO010028029.1:0-10706 GCA_026873985.1 Saraca asoca
ATGAATTAACTTCTCACCATGGACTTCATCTTAATTATGCATAAATCATAAATATGATTACAATATGCAATATGAGATGAATATTCACCCTTCAATATCCAAATCCACAGATCGCTTAGTTATAGATGCAATAGAGCTCGAATCAAATTGACTCTAGGGCACCTACATATGACTAACATAGTGTAAGTAAGATGATCTAGAGAATGAGTACCTAGTGTTATATATAGATGTTGGGCGTACCAATTAGCATGCTTTTAGGCAAATGATGTGTGACCATATGTCTTCAGTATATTGGAGATACTTATAGGAATCTCATTGGATGGTTAGTACTGTCACATTGTTTATGCTGGCCTGATTACATTTTTTACCATTTTTTCGTTAAGACAGCTGGATCAGGAAGCTCTTTCTTTATATGTCCTAGTTTGCTTAACCAAGGGAGTAGTCGATCGTCAGGAGGCAACCTACGCCTAATGCTATTTTTTTGCCTAGCTTCTGCTGATTGACCACTAGTCGAACAACTAAAAACCCTGGCTAATTTAGGCTATATCATTTACCCCTTTCCCACTTGGTAGATTGCACACTCGATCTACTAGAAGACTTTCCATTTTCTTGGCTAGCTATCACTTGCATTGTACCCATCACTATGACTTTATTGTTAGTAATTATGGTTTGTTGTCTTAAAAAGCCTTGAGACTTGCAATAGTCACATTGGTGATGTGGATTGCTATTTAGATCGTTGATTTCTATCAACCTTAGCCACTGGATCTGCCCTACTCCTATATGAAAATTGGCTTTTGGACCTTCTGCACTTTCCCACTTTTACATTTTTGTCCATAATTTCATTATCGGCTTGCTGTTACTATTTTGCTCCTCCATTGCCTTTGCCTCAGACTTTGAAGGTTTCATCCACCAGCTACTTTCTATAACTTTTGACCATGCTTTGCACCTTTGCAAGTAATTTGTTCCTTCTCTACTTCTTTTACTTTACTACACTCCTAGTTTTCTGCATTTTCTCTTGCAAATGCATTGAATATGGTAGTTTCCTTTTTGCACTTCTTTGTCTTGGTGGCTATGCCTTGTGTTCCTACCCTATCTTGCATTGCACTAGAGAGACTGGTGCTTCTATTCTACTTTTCTAAAATTTTTTCGCCTAGAACTTGAGTTTTCATTTGACTTCTCGCATTTGATCATCCTTCTCACTTATCTTGTCCATCTTAACCATTTTTTGTTTTCTTTGAAGATGGTCTTCGCTATTGTGCTCTTTCCATTCATGTTCAGTAGATTATGTGATCCCATCAACTTGTCATCAGATTTTGACTCCTCATCAGACCTTGGTGAATACTCCCTTGAAAAAATCATCTATTGCTTTGCTCATCCCCCTCAATTTATCATGGCTAACTGATAATGAGAACGGAAACGAATGGGTTCACCTTATAGATGTTGCTCCAAATAACCTTTAGGATATCCACCTAAACGTAAAGTGCATAGTTGCTTCAACTGAATGGTGGGACCCAGATGTAATCTTGGAGCTAGAGAAAGTCCATATTCAGGAAGGTTCAGGAAGGTTCATCAAAGGGAATGTCTTCGACCCTGCCCTAGGAGACAAATAGGTTTATAGTTACGACACTTTGTCTTTTTTGATGTTCTATCGGGATGTAGTTGATCAACTCCATGCTTGCCCCTTTTTTATTACTTTTCAATGAAGCGTCCTTCACATAATGGGCATTTGCCTTTCTCAATTAACTTGGAATGCCTGGTCCTTTCTTACTTGTTTTAAAGTATTGAGCACTCATATTCAATTCAAATTGACCAACAGGTCCTTTTTCTTTTTCTTCTCCTACTCACGGTAGAAGACTGGGGGTTAAGCCCATTTCCTTCAATGTTCTGACCGAGTAATCATAGAGAACATGCTTACCATCATTTGAACTTGGAAGCATTCCTTTTTCAAAGTTTAGGTTGATGAAGAATTTCACCCCTTTTTCTTCTAAGATGGGGAGCCACTATACCGTGCTAGGTGGACCAAATCCCTGAAACCATCATTAAGTCATGCCTTTAAAGATCTTTCGATCGCTGAGCAAAATCTTGTGATTTGTCCTTCTAGCGCTAGTACCGTTCGATGCCCAAGCCATTCTTTGTACATGATTTATTATTACATTAATGTTATTTGTTCATTTTACTTTATTGACTTCCTGCCTTGTTTTAAAACTATTGGTTGAATGATTTAATGATCGATATAGACTGTTTGTTCATTCTTTTGGATGATCCATTGCTACCTTAAGCTGTGGTAAGGCATTGGCTATGAGGAAGTACAAAACTTCTTTCGAAGAATTAGGTAAAGATAAGGAGCTGAGCCCATCTGATATCCTTACCCCTCCTATGAAAAAAATCAAGGTGGGCCATTAGAGGAATTGCTGCCACTTGACGCCTCTAAAGGAAGCGGCTTGGCTTTTGATACCATTAAGAGTCTATGATATAAGGTGCAGACTACGATGCATTTTAAGCAATTAGTTACTTCTCTTGATCGATCATGATTGTGCAGAAGAATTTATGCTTGATCATAGCCCTCTATGCCTATTGAAGGTTTCTACAATTTAGATGGCTTGCTCACTTGCCAATATTCTGGTCATAGTTTCTTCTTTTGCTATAGAGGAACTAAGGAAGAATTTTGAGAGCAAGTCTCAGGAGGTGATCAATCAGGACCAAAGCATTGCCTATTTGACTAACCACATAGTTGAGTTAGTGAAGGAGCGAGATGCTCTATCTCAATGAAATGATATATTGGTAGCCAAATAGTCTACCTTGTTGTGAAAGAACAAAGACTTATCTAAGGAATTGGAGGCCAAACAGAAGGGTCGAGCAAAATATGAAGTAGCCTTTAAGTTAGAACTTAAGGTTGCCATGTAGGAGGCTAAGGATTTTAGCTTCCTGATGATACATTTGGGGTTTTTTAGTGCTATTGACCAGATCTAGCATTTTAATTTGGGCATCACTCTGGATCTTTTGAAAATTGATCAAGATAAGATATTGGTGGAGGTGTTGCAAAATTTTCCTACGGAATAGATTTAACTCGATCTTTTTTCCTTTTTTTTATGTATAGGATAGGTCAATTGGCCATGTTAAAGAAGTTTACTTTTGCTTCAACGCTACCTTCATCTCACACTTTTTGTACACGTTTGTGCCTATTCTTTTTTTATTTTGCTGAACAACTATTATTTTGGTACTATAGAGTTCTTTACCCAAGTGAGCCTCTAATAGGCCACTATGCTCTATCAATCATTTGTTACATGTGTTTAAATGTGCATTTATTTACAGAGCTTAATACTGCTTTTCACATATCCCAACAGTTATATGAGTTTGTACATTTGGTTACTATTGTTCTTTGTGAGCCTTCCACAGGCTCCATGGCTTTTATTGGATAATTACTTCCCTAAACTTGTTCAAATGTCATTATATGGAATTAGATTTAGCACCCCTATTAATGCTAAGAGGCATACTTATGTTTCTGAGCGTGCAAGGGGATTTACCTAGACCGAGGAATTCATGTAGATTTTTGTGTGCACCAAGGATCTACCTAAATCGAGAGATTGACTCAGATTTTTATGTATATCAGGAGATCTATTTGGATTAAGGGATCTGCTAGAATTTTTGATTATATCAGGGGATCTCTCTAGATTGAGGGATCTGCTCATATTTTTTATTATATGGGGGGATCTGCCAGGACTGAAGGATTTGCTTGGATTTTTTTATTATATTACGGGATCTACTCGGGCTGAAGGATCTTTATTATACTGAAGGATCTACCCGGGCTGAAGGATCTGCTTGGATTTTTACATGTATTGAGGGATTTACCTAAACTGAAGGATTTGCTCAAATTTTTTATTATACCTTAGATTTTTTTATTATACTAGAGGATTTGCCTGGACTGAGGGATTTGCTTAGATTTTTGAGACATATGGGATGTAATTCTCCTCTTTTATTCTGCTGCATTGGATACATTAATTTTCACTCTAGGTAGTTAAACTTGTACATGATACTATTTCAAGTGTATGACATACCATGTTCAGGGGAGAGGTTTCCCCTGTGTGGTTTCTAGGGAGTAGATGCTATTGAGGAGGCTCTCTTGCACTCTAAATGGTCCTTCCCATATGACAACTAGCTTCCCTTTATTTTGCGCTTTTGTGGACCATCTGTCCTTTGTAGGATTAAATATCTTTTTATAAAGGCTTTGCTCTTTACTCTTTTATTTGTGACTTTAGTAATCTTCACTTCATAGCATTCATTCCACAGTTGAGCTGCTTTTCTTGCCTCAACTAGCATATTTAGTTCTTCCCTTCTTCTTTCTTCATTTTTTTGCCACTTCTATTGCTCCTTTTTCTCAAATTATTGTCCTAGCTTAACTGGGAACATAGCGTCACTTCCATAAATGAGCTTGAAAGGGGTTTCACGGTGGATAAGTGCATAATGGTTCTATATGACCACAGAGTGCTTGGTAGTTCTCTAGCCCATGCTCTTTTTGCCTCATCTAGTCTCATACGTAGACCTTCTAGAGTGATTCTATTTGCTAGCTCAGCTTGTCCGTTTGAATGGGGGTACTTTATAGAAGTGAATCTTTGTTTAACTCCCAACCTTTATTTCAAAGCATGTGAGATTTGTACTTTTGCATATGATATGCAAATAGGAATATTCCTTAAGTAAAAATCTTAGAAATCACCACTAGCAAACTACTTCCCATTGTCTAATATAATTGTGGCCAAAGGCCATACCTAAAAGACATTGTTAGCAAGATTTTTACAATAAAACTTACAATTACAGAAATTTTACCTGTAAATGATGTTTTCCAAATAAACTTTTGTATATTATTTAAGGTTATAGTTGTAAGAGGTTTTAGCCCTATCCATTTGGTAAAGTAGTTAACTACCACCACTATATACTTTAACTAGCTAGGAGCCATTGGGAAAGGGCCTAGCAAATCAATGCCCCACTAGTCGAAGGACCAATAAATGAAGATAGAAAACTATTTGACAACTAGCTGCCTCTAAACTTTTGCAAACCTCTGGCACTTTTCACAATTTTGTACTAGCTCTAGGGCTTTTTGCTTCATTTTTGGCCAAAAATGCGACAACTGAATGGCCTTTAGCATAATCGTTGTTCCTACCATATGAGACCTACAAATGCCTTCGTGAATTTCTATGAAAATGTAGTTAGCTTTACTTAGTTAAAGGCACCACAACGATGGAAGGGAGGAGCTCTTTTTATATAACTACCTTCCTCCCACAAAAAAATAAGTTGCTCTCTACTTAGCCCTTTTGGCCTCTTTTTTTTAACAGTCCCGTTTCTTCTAAGAACTTTATGATTAGGGTTAAACATAATTCCTCTTGTTCCATTTACATCACTTTTTTTGTACAAGGGGCTTGTAACATTTCTAGAATTACCATTTTGTTATTTACTGCTATTTTAGTATTGGCTAACTTAGCTAATGCATCTACATGCTCATTCTCCTCCTTTAGGATCCTTACTAGCTTGAACTTGAATTCTTTTAACAAAGTCTTTGCTATGCTTGCATACTTTGCTAGCGTTGCCTCCTTTACTTAATAATCCCCCTAACTTGAGTGATCACCAGTTGAGAATCACTTAAGACTTTTAGAGATTGTGCCCTAACTTCCTTTGCCAATTTTAGTCCTGCTATCAGCGTTTCATATTCTACCTGGTTGTTTGTTGCCTTGAAGTCAAACTTCAGTGATATTCTAAGACCCAATTTTTGAGTCTTTCCAAGGTTACTTTTACTCTACTACCTTTACCATTTGATGAGCCATTTATGTACAACATCTATGTTGGGCTGTTTGACCCTTGCTCTTTTGACTTTGCTAGTTTGACCACAAAATCTGCCAACACCTATGCTTTAACTACCTTCCGCACTGTATGAATGAATCCATACTTAAATAGCTCTATTGACCAAGTGGCTAACCTTCTTACTAAGTTAGGCTTTTGCAAGACTTGCCGTATTAGAGTGTTTGTTCTAATGACAATTTGATGGCTCTGAAAATAAGGTTTCAACTTCCTAGACGTTGTCAGCAAGGTGAAGGCCAACCTCTCTATCTTCTGATGCCTTACTTCAAGGCCATGCTATGTGTAACTTGTGAAATACATAGGCTTTTGTTCCTCTTTGGTTTCCTAGATGAGTACTGAACTTACTACCTTTGCTATTGCCACTAAATATACCTCAATATTTCTCCTGACTTTGGCAGATAAGTATAGGTGGCATAGCCAAATACTTCTTTAACTCTTGAATTCACAATCGTTAGTCCATTCAAAATTTTTAACATTTTTAAGTAACTTAAAGAAAAAATGTGTTTATCAACTAACCTGGACAAAAAGCTTGCTAGGGCTACAATCCTTCCTTTAAGCATCTATACCTCTTTCACTATTGCTAGGCTTTTCATACGAATTATGGCCTGGCAATTAGATAGGTTAGCCTCAATGCCCCAACCTGTGATCATGAATCCTAAGAATTTCCCAGCCCTTACCTCGAACGTACATTTTTTTGGATTCAATGTCATGCGAAACTTTCTTAAAGTCTCAAAGGTTTCCTTCAAATCTTGCTAGTGCTGTTTCAAATTTCCTAACTTAATGATTATGTCATCAATGTAGACTTCTATATTTCTCCCAATTTGATTAGTAAAAAATTTATTCATCATCCTCTGGTAGGTTGCCCCTGCATTTTTTAGGTCAAACGACATGACTCTATAGTAGAACGTTCCTTGGTCAATTATAAATGCCATTTTGTTCTTATTTTCAGGGTACATCCTCAATTGATAGTACCCCCTAAATGCATCCCTAAAACTCAGAATCTTGAAACCTGTAGCACTACCCACTAATTGGTTAATATTCAAAAGTGGGTACGAATCCTTGGGGCAAGCTTTTTTAAGATTAGTGAAGTTCACACACATTCACCATCTTCCTATAGCCTTTTTTACTAGAACTTCCTTTGCCAATTAGGTAGTGTATGGGACTTCCCTAATGAAACTTGCATTCGATAATCTGTTTACCTCTTCCCTTATCAGCTTTTGTCATTCTACCTAATGACTTCTTTTCTTCTGTTGAACATGTTTTGTACTTGGATCAATCGAAAGCCTGTGACAAGCTAACTTTGGATCAATCCCTGACATGTCACTTGTTGTCCAAGTAAACACCTCAACGTAGCTTTGCAAGAATTCTATCAACTAACCACAATTTGCCTCTTTCATACCTGTCCCAATTTTTATTATTCTTTCATCATCATCTCTAAAAAATTCTTATTTCTACCATATCTGAACCCAGCTCCAGTCGGCCAGTATTATCCTATTCAATGTCTAACAAAGTGGAATCTACCACTTAACATTCACTTTTTTTCACTAAGCATTGGATTTGCTATGCTAGCGCTTTCCTGAGGCTTAGCTAGACTTGCCATGTAACATTTTTAAGTGACTTGCTGATCATCTTGTACTTCCTTGATGCCTCCTTCTGTCAAAAATTTCATTAGCAAATGAGGTGGAGATAGCTTTGATTTTATTCAACAACAGTAACCCTAAAATGGCATTGTAAGCGCTATTTGGAATGGCTACCATAAGAAATGTGACATTAATATTTTTTGTTAATGGCTGAGCTCCCAATGTCAATATTAGGGTGATTGTTCCTTCCACCTACACATATCCCCTTGTGAAACCAACTAGAACATTTGTGTATAGTTCGTACATGCTTCTAGAAATATTTAAAGTAGTAGCAGCATGTAAATATAAAATATCAACAAAACTTTCCTAATCAACAAGTATGCGTTTGATAATGAAATTATGTAAGAGGGCTAAAATCACCATCGGATCATCATGATCCCTATCAATATCCCTGAAATCTTGCTTTGTGAAATAGATTGGCTCATAGTGTTCTTTTCTTCTCTTTCCTTTTACTACCATAATTGCTCACAAATGCCTTTTCCTAGCATTGCTAGAAGTTCCTCCCCCAGCAAAACCACTGGTGATCATCTCCACTATTCCTAGAACGGGGAAATGTGATTCAACTTGCTTACTATCCATTCGATTGGGTTGTGGAGAATGCTCTCTTTCTCTGTCCTCTTTCTTCCCTTCCTTTGCATGAAATTTTTTATACTTTGATAAATGACCACACCTTATGATGGCTTTGATTTTGTCTTTCAAAGTAATGCACTTATCAGTGAGGTGTCCATAGTCTCAATGGAACTTATAGAATTTGGACTTATCTGCCGAGGGAATTTATGTTGTTTCTATGGAGGTAAATTCATCAATTTGGTTCCTTGAACATCCTACACAATGCTATTGATCGGTGCATTCAACAATTTCGTACTTGTTAAACCGACCTTGAGGAGGTCCCTTATCTCGATCTAAAGGTTTTTCTCTAAGAGACATACTGTTAGACTACGTTTGCTCAATCTATCTTCAAGTGAGTTCCACTTCTTCCACATTGAATTACTTTTCTGATCGAGCCAAAAGCTTTGAAAAAGAGATAATGGGGCATTTGGCTAATGAAAGAGAGAAATGACTTGATCGAAGGTCCACACTAATTTGATGCATAGCTAATCCCTCATTGTGATCTTCAATTCCAGTGCTAACATATTGAAATGAGCCAAGTATTCTTTAAGGCTCTCCCACTGCCTCTATTGAAAATTGACCAAAGTAGTTGACATCTGTTAGCCTTATTAACATATATTCTTCAGTTTTGATGTTAAAAAATAATTTTATTTGATGTCACGATCTAACTATGTGCTTTAAGTGTTTGTTTATTTTGCAGACTTAAAGTTGATCGAGTGACATTTAAGATATCAAGAGATTCAACTTAGCCTTAGAGTTTAATGATTTTTATAGAATCTTTTGTAAGTGTATTCTCATCAATTTTTTATCCAAGTAATTTTCTAAAATAATTAATTTGAGGCAGAAATAAATCAAATGAAATGAGATAAAAACAAATATTTTCTAACCATGTTTTCAAATAGTTTTTCACAAATGAAAGTTTTAGAAAAACTATTTTTTAGTGTGTGAATCAATTCATACTAGAAAACTTATGAATTGTACTTAAATCGATTAGGCAATCGATTCATGAAGAAAAGTTTTTGAAAAATGCCTTTACTGAAACATTTGAAAACACCCTGAATCGATTAAGCAATGATTCATAATTTTTTTTACCTAAGAGGGTAAATCGATTCATGCATCTATTCGGTCATGAATTTCTTCATAATCTTTATAAGCTGAATTAATTCACAATTCGATTAGTTAGTTATAACCACTACAAATCGATTTACGAATCGATTCAAGACTTAAAAATTTGTTATTTTTCAAATATCAATTATAGTAATTATAAATACCTTTTCACTCTCAATTCAACACATAACTTCATATAATTTCTCTATCACTTTGAGCACAAAAAATAGAGAGAATTCTTGTGCTTCATCTATTCTAACTCTGCCTCTCAAAATCATATTTGATTAATAGCTTGGATGAAATTCTGTAAAGATTACATAGTTAGTTAATTGAGATATTCATCTCAACTTTGGTGTTGTTTTCTTTTACCCAATTCTTGGTTACTTTGAGGTTGATTAGAAACTAGAGATACAAGGAAGAAATTGATATTTCCTTGCATCTTGTTGATTACAATTAAGTTAAAGGTGTAGTGTTAGTATATCTATAGGTTTTACAAAAGCCCAGTGTAAATCCTGTTATAAATTGGCTGTTCAGAAGCCTAGTTAAAATCCTATTGTAGTTAATAAAAGAGGTCATTTGATTGAAGATTGATCCAGTGGACGTAGACTTCATCTGTAGTTTCAGGTGAAGTTGAACCATTTTAAAAATTCATGTTCTTGATTTATCTTTCTGCACTTTTCTTTATTGCATTTTGCTATTTTGATTTTCTACTATGTTACTACAATTTTGATATAATTGCATCTTTGAATTTTAATATATTTCTAATTTATTGCATTTATGAATTAATTGAAATTCTATAAATTGTTAAACTAATTTAATTTGATCAATTGATAATTGAATTCATAATTCTATCAGTAACTTCAATATTATCTTTATCTTTCAATAGAATTTTATTGAAAAACCTTGTGCAGTAATAATCCAATCTCCAAGTCAAAAGAGTATTTTTACAAACATAAATAGGGCAAGATCTATAATTTTGGGACCCTCAGTTGGTATCATAGTTTTGGCTCTTGATACTCTTTATTTTCTTAAAGAGAATGGACTTTAGCTTCACATTGTTGCCTGAATGTCTTCCTATGAATAAGCCACCTGGTTTTAATGAACATCACTATACTTATTGGAAACAAAAAATTAGAGATTTTATTGAAGCAACTAACATTGATATGTGGGAACTTGTAAAGGATGGTTATAATCCACCACAAACACTGATAAATAGAGTTGTTAAACCTAAGCCTAAGTCCTTATGCACAGAAGAGGAAATAAAAAAGCACCTTCTTGCCTCTAAAGTTAAATGGATTATATCTAACTCACTTTCCCCTAATGAATATGAAAGGATTTCGAATTACACTTCTGATAAATAGCTTTGGAACACTTTAGAAGTAGCATATGTAGGTACAACTTAAGCATATAAATTGCATGTGTTAGTGTCTAAATATGAAATGTTTAAGATGGAAGAGGGTGAATCAATTAGAGATCTTATTCAAAGATTCACTACCATAACTA
>JANHAO010028030.1:0-10703 GCA_026873985.1 Saraca asoca
AGTAAGCTCTACTTTCACCTGAGATTTTATCTGGGGAATTGTGGGACCTCAAACTAGTGGATCCTTGGGAGGTTTGCTCAGCCAATAGGGAGGAAAAATTTTGAAAATTTCGGACCTTTTGCTGCCCCCATGGCCAAGTAAACCCAACACCTTTGACTAGCGATTTGAGCTCACGTTTGGTGACCTGATGCCTTACTTCAATGACATCAATCCCAGTTAAGTTGGGCCTTTGTTAATTAAGCCTGTTTATCAAGCTTTTACCAGCCCATTTTTCATGGTTCTAAAAATACCTATAATATTAGCCCCCAACTCTCAATATGATCTGTAGACTAAAAGCTATAGTTTGCTAGTAAAAGTTGACAATAATGACTTACTATGTTGTTGTTTTAGGCATTCTATTCCATCATTTTGTCGCACCATCATTACATATTTAAAGCACTAATGTTTCTATAGTCATCAGCGTGGCAATGTCTGAGCCCTATTATTTACTAGACCGTTGAATCAATGGCAGTTGATCGATCTTTAAATCAAATGGTGGGGCTATTCAAGCTTTATAAGGTGATAAAAATTCTTTTTCCCTCTACTTTTGAAAACTTATACTTTGCTTTCTACTTGTCTCTCAAGTTCTTGAACAGACACCCCCATTCCGGCTCTTCTACTTCATTGAGCTTGTCATTAAGCATTTTGAATTCGAATTACTAGAGACCGGCCTTGTTTATCATTTTCTTCCAAGAATTCATCTCGTTCTTTTTGATACGGTAAGCTTTCTTAGGCTTAAAGCTTCTGCATTTTATGAATGCCTGGCATTGTTAGTTTCTGGTATTTTGTTGCTTGATTTGGTGGTATATCATTTGTTGCTAGAGACTTTGTTTGTTTTGTTTTAAGGTTATAGACTATTGGATTTAGCTTTCTATTTCCTAGGGTTTAGTAACCCAATAGGCTTTATTGATCAAACCCCCCATGTCTTCAATGGTCTGAATCTTAGATGTAATGACTCAAGGTATATATGGCCTAATGCATAGGAAACTCAATCTTAGTTTTTAAGTATGGTCTGCTTATAGCGGCCTGACCATTCCTTCTTCTTGTATAGATGCTTACAGGTCATAAATGTCATGGTCACTGAGTAGGGAGTGCTAATGAGTCCGATTCTCCAGCTTGGAATAAGGAGCTGGTGCTTGCCATGGATGAAGCCGCCTCTGGGAGTGGCGAGGTCACTAAACAATCTATTGCTTGACCTAACCCTTGTGAGAGTTAGTAGGCTACTAGGAGGTCTGTAGGTCGTATGGTGTTTAATCACCACTCTTCAACCATTAGGCTCGATGAGCTTAGAAGCATTGTTGAAGCATACTACTTTCCTAAAGGCTATCATCTTATGGCACTTTCTCCTGAAGACCATGCAACTTATCCTCCTTTTGAATTCATTGCCATCAGCACCATCATTTTGACGTTGGATTTAGGTTCCTAATCTACCCATATGTTGTTAAGTTATTGAATAAATTGAGGCTTTTCTCGTTCCAACTAACCTCAAATTCCTACTCCCGGCTTACCTGCCTTGCTCTTGTTTATCTAAGGAATAATCTCCCACCACCATCCGCAAGGGTTCTTTGCTATCTCTATAGCATTAAGAGCATAAGTCAGCAAATGGGTTTTATTATCTTTCAGCTCAGCAGTCCAATTATAAGAGGATTTTGCCATAGGGTGATACCAAAGGCAAATTTAACATGGGGAATTATCAGACCCACTGGTTTTATGTCTCTTGCCCTTCTCTACGTTACCTTCGTAATTTTGATTTTGTCCTTACTCTTGGTGAGCGAGCTAAAGATATGTGAACTTGCATGAACTCATACTTTATTTTATTCTTGATTTGACATTTCCGTTTCATTTTACAAATAAAGCTAGTAGGAAAAACCAACACTAGAGGCTGAGGAGGTTGAGGTGCTGGGTTAATTTGCCATAGTAAACGACCTCAAATTTGACAAGGATCTTCTATGTTCCCATAAGCTTGCTCTACTTTCAATACTGAGCTAACCAAAGACATTGGAGCTCATCGTATTAAAGAGATTGGCCCAGCAAATTTCCAAGACTATGAAAACATGGTGAAGTTCATCCTCCAAAAGCCACCAACCCCTACTTCTGCTCGGTCTACAGATCGTGTTGTTGCCATGATCTTACTAACTCCTGATGCTACTATGGCTCCTACTATTGCAAGTCAATCTTCTCTGGCTTTAGTAGTAACATCCTTGCAGGTGCTGATTCCTACCCTAAATCCTGAGGTGGTTGAGGTCGCATCCCTATCTAAGCCCTCTACTAAGAAACAAAGAATGGATAAGAAGAAGAGAGTTGCTGCCACTTTAGAACATGTGGCATCTGAGGTTGAGGCTGAGGGATAACCTTCTAGTATTCACCCAAAGATAGAGGAGTACTTCAACTTCCTCTTTGTAATTTGACTTAACCATTCAGAGCTTGCTAGGAGTAATAAAGCTGAAGGATAAGCTCCTAGCTTGAGAGCAAGGGAACGAGAAACATGAAAAACTTAAGGGCAACCTAGCCACTATGACCGCTGAGGTGTTGGAGCTAAAAGATAGAACATGAAACACTGAGATCACTAAAAAAGAAGCTGAGGAAGCTCTATCTCATGAGGCTATCACATCAGACCTCAATAAAGTAATTAATAAGCTGAAAAAAGTAAAAGGCGAACTGGATGTGGTAGTGCTAAGAGCTGAGGCTATTAAGAAGAAATATGAGGCGACTAGGGATGAAGCCACTCTGGGAAAAGAAAAGGTCACTCAGGTTAAGGCAGAGACAGCTATGCTGGTTACAAAAATGGAAGAAAATGTGGTATCTGAAACTAGCACCTCTTTCTTGTACACTTTGTGGGAGAAGCACCTAAAGATGGACTTCTCCTTTTTTTGGCAAGGATGTTCTTGAGGCCATAAAGGGCTTTGAAAAGGCTACAAAAGCCACTTCTTCCATTAAGGGTGCAGAGTCTATAGGTGGAACTTCTTCTGATCAAGGCACTATTCAAAGAGAAGGCAGCTTGCAGGTCATGAAAGCCATGATGATCAAATGATGGATAACCTGCTTGCCCCATATGTTAACCTTCCAGCCCATAAAAGCTCAGCTACTAAAGACCAGCCTTCTTCGTAGGCCATGATCTTGTAATTTTTGAGTTCTACTTTTTGAATTTTCTCATGTAAATTTACCCCGCTGAAGGATATCTCAATGAACTACATATAATATTCCTGCTTGATTTTTCACAATTTTCATAGTTGAATACTCAGTAGGCTGCATATAATACCTTAGCTAACAAACCATGATTTTAACAAACATTAGTCAAGTAGGATATTTAGTAGGTCACAAATGATAACTCATAGATTAATGTAAATAAACCTAAGTTAACAAATCATGACTTAAAGGATATAAGCCAAGTTAAATGCCCAGTAGGTCATAAGGATGCACTTTAGCTAGCACAAGTTAAGTGCCTAAGTAGGTCACATGAAAGCTGTGCCTCAGCTAGCATGAGTTAAATGCCTAGGTAGGTCACATGAAAACTGCGCCTCAGCTATCACAATTTGAATACCAAGGTAGGTCGCATGTAAGCTACGCCTTAACTAGCATACTATGACAATGTATATTCATCAGTTTGATCATGATAATGTATATTCATCAAGCAAGACAATGTATATTCATTAGGTGGAATATCCGGTAAGTCGCACCTTAGTTTGTAAATTATGACTTAATTTGGATTAGAACTAAGATAAATGCCTGGTAAGCCACAAACAATGATTCTTAGGTTGAGAATCATGGCTCTTTTATTACTGAAAATATCTTACTTCATGTATAATACTTTGTTGAAAATCTTTGAAAAATTAATAAGCACAAAAATAAAGGTATAAGGATTTGTGAAGAAACTTGGGTACTTTTATTAATTTTTGAATGATTTTACAGGATTAGAAGGGCAAACAAAAATTCATTAATAATACAAGCACATATGTTTTGCATTTCAAGCTCGTGGGAATTTGGAATTTGACTCCATCCATATTTGCCAAGTGATAAGCTTCATTGCCTAAGTCTTTCTTGATTATATATGAGCCCTCCTAGTTTGGACCTAATGTTCCATCGCTGGCCTTGCAAGCTCCAGGAAGGACAAGGTGTAGTACGAGATCACCAATTTTGTAGTTCTAAACTCAGATCCTTTTATTGTAGTACCTTGCGACTCTTTGCTAATAGGTTGCAATTCTTAGGTGAGCTATTTCTTCGGTCTCTTCTGCGAGGTCTAGGTTTGCAACAAGTAGCTAGTTATTATCTTCTGGATTGAAAATTGCTCTTTATTGCGTTGCTACCTAAAGTTCTATTGGGATCATGGCTTCAAATCCATAGACCATTGAGAAGGGTATTTCTCTTGTGATGCTGCGAGCTATGGTTCTATAGGCCCAAAGTACCTTTTACAGCTCATCTACCCACATTCCCTTGTTGGCCTTTAGCCTTGTCTTCTAGATCTACTTGATGATCTCGCTAATGGCCTTGACTTGCCTATTAGCCTGAGGATGATCAACAACTGAAAAGCTCTTCTCAATTTTAAGGTTATTATAGAACTTAATGAATTGCTCACTATTGAACTAGATCCTGTTATCAATTACGATCTATTAAAGAACTCCAAACCTGTAAATAATGTTAGACCATACAAAGTTTTCAATTTTCATAGAAGATATTTTTGCTAGTTCCTTCACTTTTACCCACTTGGTAAAATAATCAACAGCTACCACTACATGTTTGCATTATCCATGACCAGTCGGGAGCGGCCCAATTAGGTTCATGCCGCAGATTGCAAAGGGCCATAGACTAATCATTTATTGTAGGTAAGCTGGTAGAGCTCATGGGATCTTGCTGAACTTTTGGCATTCATCACATTTTCTCATGAGGTCGATGGCATCTTGTTTCATTTTGGGCCAATAAAATCCTTGTCGAAATACTTTTTGAGCTAGGGATAGCCCCCCAGCATGATTCCCACAATGGCTAGTATGAATTTCTTTCAGGACAGTATTGCAATCATGGCCATATATGCACCTCAAGAGTGAAGCTGAAAATCCCCTTTTATATAACATGTTATCATAGATTAAATATCTGGCTGCTCGAGCTCATAGGTGACGTGCTTCTAACTTATCTCTTGGCAACTTGCCATCTTGTAGGTAATCCAAAATCAGACCCATCCATGAACTTTTTGTTACGACCATTGCCATCACGACATCTTTTTGCTCCATACTTGGTGATGGGAGGAACTCAATTGGGATTGCCCTCATGAAGTCTGCATCCTTAGTCATGGCTAAGCAAGCTAATGCATCTGCATACATGTTTTGAGCTCGTAGGATCCGATTGACCTCATATCATTGGAAGAAGCCAAGCAGTTCCTAAACCTTTTGAAAATAAATGGCCATTTTTTATCCTTCTTGTTTGGTATTCACCTTGTATATGACAAACTATAAGTTGGGAGTCGCTAAATATCTTCAAGTTTTCAGCTCACACTTCTTTTGCTAGACGAAGCCCTACTAATAATGCTTCATATTCTGCCTCATTGTTTATGGCCTAAAATCCAAATCTTAGTGTGCAAAGAATTTTATGCTTCCCTAGGCCAATAAGAAGCACTCCTACCTTAACTTTTTGTTCACTCAAGGGCCCATCAACATATAATTCACAGTATGGAGCCTTCGGGGTTTTTATTTCCTCTCTTGTAGGACCTGTGAATTCTGCAATGAAGTTTACCAAGGTTTGCCTTTTTATTGCTGGTCTTGGCCTATATTGAATGTTGAACTAGGCTAGCTTGACTGCCCACTTAAGCAAGTGACCTAAGGTATCCGTCTTTTGCAAAATTTGCCTTAGTGGGAATTGTGTAAACACCTTGATGCTATACGATTGGAATAAGGTCTTAGCTTTCTTGATACAATCACAAGGTAGTAAACAAGCTTCTCTATTAGTGAGTACCTCGTCTTGACATCTAGCAATCTTTTGCTCACATAGTAAACCAGAAATTGTGTTCCACATTCTTCTCGTATAAGGGCTACAGTGAGAGCATGTTGAGATACTCCCAGGTAGACAATGAGTTTCTTGTCATCCTTAGTTTGGACAAAAGTGGAGCTTGGCCTATATATTCTTTTGGTTGCTAGAAAGTGATCTCACACTGCTTGGTCCATTCAAAGTGTTTTGCTTTTTTCAGTGCATCAAGACACACTTGTTTGTCACTTCCAAGATGAATCTATTGAGTGCTGTGATTTGGCCATTAAGGCTCTAGATATCCTGGATTCTGGTAGGGGTCCTTATGTTAACAAGTGCTTTGATCTTTTCAAGATTTGCCTCAATTCCCCTATTATTGACCATGAAACTGAGGAATATTCTTGAAGCTACCCCAAATGCACACTTGTGTAGATTCAGCTTCATCCGATATTTTCTCAAAATTTCAAACATTTCCCCAAGATTGTGCACATGGTTGGCAGCCTACTTAGACTTCACCAACATATCATCTACATACACCTCCATTGTTTTTCTAATCTATTCTTTGAACATCATGTTTACTAACTACTAGTAGGTTGCCCCTATATTTTTCAGTCCAAAAAGCATTACCTTATAGCAATATAACCCGTAATTAATGATGAACGAGGTGTGTTCTTCATCTTGTGGGTGCATGGGGATCCGATTGTATCCTGCATAAGCATCCATAAAGCTGAGAAGTTGATGACCAGCAATTGCATCTATGAGCTAATTAATCCTTGGCAGGGGAAAACTGCTCTTTGGACATGCTTTGTTTAAGCCTATAAAATCAATACAAGTTCTCCACTTCCCGTTCTTCTTTTTCATGAGCACAAGGTTAGCCACCTAAGTTGGGTAGTGGACTTCTTGGATAAACTTATTGGTTAGAAGCTTATCCACCTCTTCTTTAAGAGCAATATAACGCTTAGCAATCATCGATCTCCTTTTTTGGTGCATTGATTTGTGATAAAGGTTAATGTTGAGCTTATGTGACATCACTTTGGGATCAATTCCTACCATGTCTTCATGGTTCTAGGTGAACATGTCCAAGTTTGCCTTAAGGAATCTAGCTAGTTGTGTTTTTACATCCAAAGATAAATTCTTTCCCAACTTAAGGCATCTTTCAGCATATACCTCGCTGACTCGTATAACTTCTAGCTCTTCCACTGGACTAGTAGCTCTATCAGCATCCACCTTGCTTAGGTTAAGGTCATGGCTAACCCCAGTTGTGCTTCCAGCTCATTGTTTTCTATCATAAACCACATTAACCTTTTTCCCTTTCATTCCCAACTTAATTGCATTCTCATAATAGTATCTGGTTGTGTGCTGGTCACCTCACATGCATCTAACTCTATTGGGGGTCAGAAATTTGATGGTAAGTGTCTTAGTTAACATGATCAAGTCCAATTCATTCATTATGGGTCACCCCGGCACCACATTATACACTAAAGGATAATCTTTGATTAGAAAATCTACCTAGATAGTGGCTTGGTGGTCTGAATGTCCAAGAGTAAGAGGAAGCTTGATCTACCCTACTAGCAATATTGCATCTCTTGTAAAACCATAAAGAGGCTCTAAGGAAGGTTTTATTTTGTCCATACTCAATCCCATCTGGTCAAAACATTCCTTGTATATAACATTTACCAAGCTGCTGGTATCAATCATCATCTTTCGTGCCTCGGCATTGCCAATTTTGGTTTGGATGGCCAGTGCATCATTTTGGGGAGACAATACCCTTTGTGCATCTTCATTTGTGAAAGTGATGTTGTCTGAAGTTATCCTTACTTTTTAAGTGAGTCTTTCAAATTCACCATAACCTATAAACAAGACATGATTGGCCTCCCGCACATAGCGTTCATGTGATCTGTTTAAGGCACCTGCAATGTGAGGTTCACTGTGGATGGTGAATATTGTTCTCACTGTAGGTGCCTCCTCTTGCTCAGGAGTTTGATGACACCACTACTGTGCTGGTTGTTTGGACTGTTGAGGTCGTTAACCTACAAGTTGCATCACATAATCTCTCAAGTGACCTCTCTTTATTAGATCTTCAATCATATCTTTAAGTGCCCAATAATCTAAAGTGTTATGCTCAACTTCATTGTGATAAGCATAGAACCTGTCATTGTTCTTGTGTCTGTTAGGAGTCCTAATGGGATCAGGATTCCCAAAATCCTTCCTATCTTTTTCTATTACGAAGATCCTATCTTGAGTATCTGATAGGATGCTGTAGTGATCATGGCAACCTTGACACTAAGGTCGCTCACTTCTGGCCTTTTTTGCATGTTGATAGTCAGAGCCACCCTTCTGACTCTCCTTGTCATTTTTGGTATTGCTTTTCTTTTTATTCTAAGTGGAGCTATTCATTTTATCCTTTGGATTGGACTTCTTTAAACCAAAAGTTGCTTTCCACCTGATTTCTTTAGCAGCTCATTCATAGAACTTTTCTAAGTCCTTCACCGGGGACTTATATATGCTTTTATACAGTTTACCATCCTTGTGAAGTCCTGCCAAAATGGCTGTTAAGATGCACTCATCTGAGGGACTTTCTACGTTGTTGGCCTCATGCCTAAAATGGGCAATATAGTCTTTTAGTGACTCATTCTTCTGTTGAAAGACCATTACAAAGTGGCAGGATGGTGCAAGCTACCTTCTTAATGCTCTGTACTGATTAGTGAATCTTATTTGGCATTCTTTCCAACTATGAATACTATGGGCTGGGAGACTCCTAAGCCATGTCTAGGGTATGTCTCCAAGAGTTGTTCAGAAGACATGACACTTGACTAGAGAGTTGGTTGTCTAAAGATCCATCTGAATATTGAATACATCAAGCTGGTCATATTGATCATTGTCTCCATTGTACTGTGGGATTGTAGGAATTTTAAACTTGCAAGGGAGAGGCTCTATCTCAATCTTTCTAGTGAATAGTATCCTCTTCTCATAATGATCTTGACTATTATTAGTCTGAGGTCGTTCTTCTAACTGTTTTACCCTCCA
Organism: Saraca asoca; assembly: GCA_026873985.1. NCBI lineage: Eukaryota > Viridiplantae > Streptophyta > Magnoliopsida > Fabales > Fabaceae > Saraca > Saraca asoca. Next base: position 9,016 of record JANHAO010028030.1, read on the forward strand.
AAGCAGCTCTTCCACCACTAGGTTTTGTGTTTCAGATTGCTAGCTTGAAGATTGCTGGCTCTTCTTACCTCCATGGTCACAAGAGTGGTGATCCAAAGTGTGCCCCCGACTGGTCCTGTTAGTGCCTTCCACTCGACATGAACTCTCACTCATTGATTATAATCCTCACGTGCTCAGTGGACCTCCAATCCTATCCATAAGTTGGAGAAGTGAGCTGAATCAACACGTTGATGCATTTATCTGGTTAGCCTCTCTTCCTAAGCTCCTTGTCATAGCTACCAGAGTTCTCCACTGAGTGTGGCGACTCCAACTTGGTTTTGTGCATTTTGAGCCTATGCTTGTCCTAACAACCTGGCCACATAAGCCAATTCCCTTACTGTGTTCTCTAGTGCCTCCTAACGCTGGTGCCATGTCTACACTCCATCAGTCCCAAGGATAATAACAGTAAGTTGGCGATGGGGTGTTAAAGGTAGGCCAATGGTAATACCTATGGTAGGGATGGCGAAAAGGCTTGCTGTGGGAAAGACTGGTTCCCACTACTATTCTACGTGACCTTCCGGCTAGTCAACTGGAGCGTTTGAACTCCTGGTGGTTCTTCCTCTAGCCATCATAGTTGAACAGGAAATCTATCAGAAAATTAACCAAAATGTAGTTTAGGCCCTCCTTCTAGTGCCAAAATATTGACATGTGAATTCAGTCAACTCAAGTTCAGTAACCCTAAACTGCAAATGGATAGTGTGAAAAGGGTAAGAAAGGAGAGAGAAATGAAGAAAAATGAGACACCAGAAGTTTTTATCGTGGTTCAATCGAGTACAATACTTACATCCACGATTATGATATTTTCTTTGTCTATTTTGGCAAAGCTTTTTGTATCTGTTTAGATGTTTGATCTCTATATTTTTGCAGAGTTATCATTTTTGTAGTTTGGTTCTATTTTTTTAAAGTATCTACTTCTCTCCGAGGATCCTCTCTATCAAAAATTGGGTTATCCCCTGTACAATGATCTTAACCCCTATTTATAGTTGTTGGGGTGTACAATCTTAACGTATTCCAAACAATGAAAGATCATAAATTAATTGCAAGTTGATTCTTATAAGTTGGTGTTTGTAAGTTAGTCCATGCAAGTTGATCCCTCCTCAGGTTTAACCACAATAAGTGTGTTTCAACCTATGAACTAGACCTAACGATTAGAGATTGTTGCTGACCTTTGACTAGCAAATTGAGCTCATGTTTGGCAACCTGATGCCTTACTTCAACAACCTCAATCCCAGTTGAGCTAAGCCTTTGTTAGTTAGACCTGTCCATTGAGCTTTTACTAGCCTATCACTACAAAAAAAAAAAGATTTACGGCGACCGAATATAGCGACCAAAAAATTCGATCGCTATCTGCCACCGACTTGCCACTACTCTGCTACTGCATCAGATATAGCTGAGATTTAAGGTTTAGAGACCAAATTAGCGACTGAATATTTTGGTCGTAAAGTTTTCGATCGCTATTTGGTGAAAGTATCGTCGCAAACAATGAAAATTTATTTTTTTTGGGGGAAAACATTTGCGACTGAATATTTCGGTCGCTGTGATACAATTAGCGACCGAATATTTTGATCGCTATTTGCAATGCGCAAGGAGGACTAAAATGAAAAACTTTTTCAGGGACTAAATTGAAAGGTTATTGATTTTGATGGGTT
>JANHAO010028031.1:0-10705 GCA_026873985.1 Saraca asoca
ATTGTGTTAGTGTTGCATGGTAAGGCTTGTAGGGGGTTTCTTGAAGGAAAGGGATTCCTGATGGTGACCTTCTACGCTGGTCACGGGCCTGGGATTTGGATCGTGACACCCTTTTTACAGATTGCTTTACCACTTTTTCTTCTTCTTTTTGTGTCTTCAACTGGCTAGTTTTGGACTGGAGCAAAGGGTGTTGCAATTGGGCTCAAGCTCATGTTAATTGGGGCCTTAAAAACTCAATTTTGCAGGGCCCATTTTATAGTAGATCTGCCTCTCTATTGCAGCCTAATTTTGACTCCTAAAATGATTCATTCAGCTCAGGAAGTCTTCATGAAAGTTGTGGCATTATGTCTTAGCTTCCATTTGGGCTTAATTTCACCTCATTTGGACCTTTCTAACTCGAGATATTATCTTATGAATGCATAAAGGTCGGCTACTTGGGACAGGGGCTAGACAGCATTCTGATTCTAACTTCAACTCCAATTTTGGATGACCAATTGTGTGATTCAGCTCTTTTCCATCTTCATGAAAGTTGTAGATCTATCTCTTAGATTTCCTTCAAGACAAAAATCACATCAATTGGATAAGTGTAGCTCAAGATATTCTTAGAATACAGAAACCTCTCAATTATGCAAAATTATGCAAATGATGCCAATTGACACAATTTCACAAATACACACTAACACAGCTGAAAACATACAATTTAAGACCTTAAAATGCTAAGTATGAGGGCAAATAAGTGTGTCAAATATTGTGTTATCAGTATTCAGCTTTTTCACCTTTGTTCTTTTGCCTCATTACAAGGTGACGTTTGGTTTCTCCAAGTACCTTGAGGGTAATAAAGTCGAGGGAGAAACTCTCAGTGTGGAAGGAGGATAAGAAAAAGCTTGAGCAGTCAGTCTGCTTGTTAATCCTCCAACTTGTTGGAATTCAGCTCTTCCTCTCGGGATATGACAGTTGTAGGATATGATAGTGAATAGATTCTATAAATCACAGCTAAATAAATAATAATTAAGTTGAACGGCCAACTGGTCACATTAACTTGTCCTAATTGATAGTGATTTTCAGCATCAGAGTACCTCAACTGGTAATAAGTATGAGCATTGAAGTGCCTCAGCTGGTAATAAGAATGAGCACCAGAGTGTCTCAACTGTTAATAAGAATGAGCACTAAGTAGGTCGCATGAGAGTTGCAGCTTTAATTAACATAATCTGAATGCTGAAGTAGGAGTGCCTCAATTGGTAATAAGAATGAGCACCGGAGTGCCTCAGTTGTTAATAAGAATGAACATTGGGTAGGTCATATGAGAACTGCGCCTTTAATTAGCATAATCTGAATGCTGAAGTAGGTCACATGAGAGCTACACTTCTAAATGATAGGTCGCATGCATTTTCCAAATGATAGATCATACCACAACAATCTTATTGCTCAGTGGGTGGTATGAATGCACCTTATGAGGTAATGAGTTTATTTTATCACCTTCTCACCCTAGCAGGCAATGAATTTTATCACCATAGTGCCTGAGCGATAGTTCGTATGAATACGGTGCCTAAGAGTTAGTTGCATGTGTGCTGAGTAGTAGGTCACATCATATGTTGCCTCAAAGTTAGTCTTATACATGCTGAGTAGATGGTTGTACTCATATGGTCCCTAAGAGTTAGTCATATATGTGCTGAGCATAAGGTCGCATCCATATAGTGCTTGAGAAATTTGGTCATCTACATGTGAAGTAGTAGGTTGCATGCATATGATGCTTAAGAAAGTTGGTCACATGCATGTAGAGTAGAAGGTTACATGTATATGGTGCTTGAGAAAGTTGGTCATATGTATGTTGAATAGCAGGTCGCATGCATATGGTGCCTGAGAGTTGGACGTATGCATGCTGAGTCGTAGGTCATATGCATACGGTGCCTTAGAGTTAGTCCTATGCATTCTGAGTAGATGGTTGTATGCATGTAATGCTTGAGAGTTAGTTGCATATATGCTGGGCAGAAGGTTGCATACATATGGTGCCTAAGACAGTTAGTTATATGCATGTCAAGTAGTAGGTCGCATGCATACAGTGCCTAAAAAGTTGGCCGTATGCATGTAGAGTAGAAAGTCACATGCATATGGTGCGTGAGAAAGTTAGTCATATGCATGCTGAGTAGTAGGTCACATACATACGGTGCCTAAGAGTTAGTCATATGCATGCTGAGTAGATGGTTGCACACATGTGGTGCCTCAGAGTTAGTTGCATGCATGTTAAGCAGAAGGTTGTATGCATATGATACTTGAGAAAGTTGGTTATATGCATGTCAAGTAGTAGGTCACATGCATACGGTGCCTGAGAAAGTTGTTCATATGCATGCATGAGTAGAAGGTTACATGCATATGGTGCTTGAGAAAGTTAGTCATGTGCATGTTGAGTAGCAGGTTGCATGCATACAGTGCCTGAAAGTTAGCTGTATGCATACTAAGTAGATGGTTGCACACATGTGGTGCTTAAGAGTTAGTCATATGCATGCTGAGCAAAAAGTCACATGCATATGGTGCTTGAGAAAATTAGTCATATGCATGTCAAGTAGTAGGTCGCATACATACGAGACCTGAGAAAGTTGGTCATATGTATGCATGAGTAGAAGGTCGCATGCATATAATGCTTGAGAAAGTTGGTCATATGCATGCTGAGTAGTAAGTTACATGCATACGATGCCTGAGAGTTGGTTGTATGCATGCCAAGTAGATGGTTGCATGCATGCGGTGCCTGATAAGTAGGTCACATACGTGTGGTGCCACATTTTTGCAAATACATCAGGCTAAATGCCCTTTCCAGATTAGGTGGGCGAGAACTCGCTTTTGGGTTAAAAGGGGGAGAGAGTGTTCTGCATTCAAGCTTAAACAATTTCAGTTCCATTTTATTTAGCTTTTTGCCAAAATCTCACACAGTTATGACAATTTAAAGGAAAACTTGGGTGCTTTTCTAACTTCTGAATATCATAATCATATGATTTATACAGCAGATGCTTGTTTTTGCCCGAGATTCCATTATGTTAAACGAAGTCACTATCTCATGGGTCACATCACATAATCTTTTAAGCGAGCTCTCTTAATCAGATTCTCAATTATGTCTCTAAGTACCCGATAATCTGAAGTATTGTACCTGACCTCATTATGATAGGCACAAAATTGGTTTGTCTCTCTGCACTAGTGGGCACTTTTTATGGGGTTTGGTGTCCCGAAATCCTCTTTATCCTTTTCTGTTTCAAATATCCTATCCTAAGTGTTTGCTCTAAGCCCTTTTTATAGGCTGGTTATCAGAGTTGTTCTTGCCATTTCTATCATTGCTCCTCTTTTTATTCTAATTGGAGTTATTTGCTTTGTCCTTATGATCAAATCTCATTATGCCAAAGGTTTCTTCCTATCTGATCTATTTGGCAGCTTGTTCATAGAATTCATCCAGGTCCTTTACGGGAGATTTGTATATGTTCTTATATAGCTCTCCATTCTTATGGAGTCTCGTTGAGATCACTGTTAGGATACTCTTATCTAAGGGACTTTCTATGTTGTTCACTTCATGCCTGAAGTGGGCGATGTAGTCTTTTAATGATTCATCCTTCTATTAAAAGATCATCACGAGGTGATAGGATGTTGCGAACTATTTCTTTAATGCTTTATATTGGTTGATGAATCTCTTTTGGTATCCTTCCCAGCTATCAATGCTACAAGCTGGGAGATTTCTGGACCATGTTCAAGGTATGTTTCCTAAGGTAGCTAGGAAGACACGACACTTGACCAGTGGATTGGTTGTTTAGAGATCCATCTGAATATTGAATGCATCCAGGTGATTGCATAGGTCATTATTTCATTGTATGGCAGGATTGTGGCAAGGTTAAACCTATGAGGAAGAGGTTCTGTTTTGATTTCTTTGGTCAATGAAGTCTTTTCCTCATAGCAAACTTGGCTATTCTGAGCTCGAGAGTGCTCATCTAATTGTTTTACCTTTTGGAGTAGCTCTTCTACCACTAGGTCTTGTGCCTTAGACCTTCGGCTAGAAGTTTGCTGGCTTCTTTTATTCCCTAGGTTGTGGGAGTAACGAACCAAAGCCTCATGCCTTTGACTGGTTTTATTTGAGCTTTCAGCTCATCGCGAGCTCCTGCGTTGTTGATTATTATCATGCTGGTGAGCTCGATGGATCTTCAATCTTGTTCACAAGTTGGAGGGGCAAGCTGAATTAGCGCACCAATAGGCTCCTTTGGGTGCTGCAACCTTGACCTACTTATGTACACCCAAAGCTTGTACTCGTGTCAGCACTTTAATCGCCTCAATCAATTCTTTCACTATATTTTCGAGTGATTCCTAGTGTTGGTACCACATTTGCACTTCATTAGTTCTAGAAGCAATTATAGCATGTTGGCAATGGGCCGTCGAAGGGAAGCCGGCGATGCCACCAGTAGTAGGGATGGCAAATGTGCCGCCTACAGGGAGGGCAGGTTCCTGCTGTTGTTGTATGTGACCTTCTGCCTCCCGGCTAGTCAACTAGAGTGTTTAAACTTTTGGTGGTTCTACCTCTTGCCATCATAGTTGAATGGGAAATTAACCAGAGTACATATGGGCCCTCCTTCTAGTGTCCAAAATGTTGACGGTGGAATCTACTTGACTGAGAAAGTATAGTAATCAAATTCAGCCAACTAGTAAGTTCAATGAACCCCAAACTATATTCTGGTTGAGTTAAGAGGAGTGAGAGATTGAGAGAAGGTGAGAGGAAGAATGGGGTGAGGAGATACAAAGAGTTTTTTAACATGATTCAGTTAAAGTCTGTTCATTGACCCCTACGTTCACGGTAGTGTTATTTCTAAAAGTCAATTTATAGAATATCTCGGGTCCTCCCTTTATCTAAGGATATTTCCTTTATTTATAGAAGCAGAGGGATTGCAAATGTAATTTGATAAATCGTAAATCCATCTTTTCCGCTGTGTCAGACAATAAATGTTAGGAATTTGCTGTCGATTTTTTAGGGCTATTTTGTTGGTTGAAAATATGTGTCTCTAGCTACAGGCTAGACCTAGCGTTCCGTACCTATGCATGAGATCGCTTGTTTCGTGATCTGTGCTTGCACTGGGCGATATAATGCCGTTGTCTAGCAACATGAGTTCGTGGTTGGTGAGCTCGCGTCTTGCTCAAGTGATCTTGGTTTTGGACGAACTGAGTCTTTATTTGCTAGACTTGTTTGTTGAGCTCGTCTGTTGGACTTTTGCCAACCTATTTTGTATGGTTCTAAAAATACTCATAACAAATAATATGTTAATAGCCTAAAAACGCTACACTACACCTCGTTTTGAGGAGGTTGGATTAGATTGCTAATGTTGCGTGGCTTCCTAGTTACTTAGATTTGATTCATGCACTTCTAATTTTCTAACAGTGATAATTTTTCTTGGTGCTGCTTAGAGTACTTTTCAACATTTATATTAATTGAACATTCTATCTTTTATGTTGAATTCTTTTGGATATTATGATTATTAAATCGTGAATAATAAAATTAATTTTATAAATCATAAATTAAATTGAATCTTAAATCAATAAAATTTATAAACTAATATAAAAATAATATATTTTATATTATATATGATAAAATATAAATATAAATGATAAAATAGAATCATAAATTTAAATCAAGAAACATGTGATTTGAGAATCAGGGATATACTATTAGAGGTTTAGCGGTTCAATAACGATGGCAGAGCTTTTTAAGTTAAATAAAATAGGATTTTACAAGAGGAATTGGTATATTAATGATTGGAATAGCTTAAAATACTGGTCTGGACCTTCAATAGCCAAAAAAAGAAAAGAAAAAAAAACAAACTTTTAGGACTTTTAGATGTTTGGGTGGCGCAAAATTCAACTCTGCGCAACCCATGTTTTTGCAAGCAGGGAAGAATAGCAGATTTAGATGTGGGAATTGCTGGAATCCATCCAATTTGCACGATTTCAATCCGATCCAATCGATTCAGACGACGATTCAAGCTTATTTCCAATTCCTTCTAAGATTCCAATCGATTTGCTTTTGAATTGAATTGTACAATTTCAACTGTCATAGTTGATATTAATAGTTAATTGTATGAACACAAGCAAATAAATAAACGTATACATATTTATTTTGTTTTTTTACAATTATTTATTTTATTTAATATCTAATAGTGAGGATTACTAAGCCTTTTGCAGGAGTTTTTTGTACTCATTATTTTCTCAACTTACACTAGATCCTTCTGTATTAATTTCCAATGCCATCAATTTATATGGACATGATTGGCTATACAAAACATTAAATTGCACAAATAACAACTAGTACACAATTTTTATTAATAAAAATATCAAATCAACACATCCAGGAAACGCATCAAACACCTCACACAACACAAGCATCAAGAGAAAATGACAAGTCTGCAAGACAAACTAAAAGGGTACATCTAAACACTGTCTGTCGCTGCTAAAAACGCAACCATAAAAGAAATGAATCCGGCGATCAATGCAGAGTAACCGAGGCTTATGGCGGAACTCGAGGGCGGCGACGCCGGAGCCTCCGCATTGGCAGCATGATCATTAGCTGCACCAACAATAACAACCAGAACTATGAGAATAGCAGCAAACATCGTGAATCTGGTTCCTGAGGCCATTTTCACAGAATAGTCTGCTGCTTTTGCTTTGAATAGAAGAGGATTATGTGAAGAATATTTATATACAGAAAACATCGGCCAGTTGGTTCTTACTAAACGACAGATTGTTTGTTTGAAGGCCTTGGTCATAACGCCTATGATGAATACTGCTTGTTTTAAAAAGCAAAGATACAATGCTTTAATGTGTTTTATCTATGTTCTACCTTTTGTTATTTAGTTGAATCTGTCTTGGTCTGGTTATCTGTATATGGTAGAATGACATTTTGTCATGCAGAGTAGCCGGCGCAGGCCTTGAATTAACATTTACCTTTTTTTTTTTTTTTTGGTTTACTGCTATACCAAGGGTTTCATATTTACTATATTTAATTTGAATTTTGTTGTTGCTTGAATGATGATGACGTGTGATGCTATCCAGATAATTCCCTTCAATGTGTTAAAAAGCATGAAAGGAGAAGTAATTTGGTCTATGGCATATAATATATATCAAGAATTTGGATTTCCTTTTCTGTCAAGTTATATTTATAAAAATAGATGTTATGGATAAAATCCAGCATTACAAAATAGGTCAGCAAAGATCTAGCAGGAAGCTAAGTCTCATTGAAAGAAGTCTAGCTTGCTAAGATTGAGGACATTAGGTCCCGACTCACACACTTGACAATTGATCTTGCACAAGTTCATTTCGCTGTACGCAAGCTCATTCTTGCTGAACAAAGGACGACAGCGACCCAGAGCCAGAAATGACTCACGAGAGGAGGCACGTTACCTAATCAAAAGGCTTAGTGAAATGGAGCGTCAGATCAACTTATCTCAATTCTCGAGCCTAGTAAACAGAGATGGCCCCACCCGCAGAAACTAGCCTGAAAGAGCCAATTTGCAGGAGTTTATATTATTTTGTACATTTAATACTTGATATAACTTATTTACAACAAGTAAAATTATATTTGTAACCTTCCTAACCTTTGTAGGTAGGAGGAGGAGGATCCTTGTAAGTTAAGTTGAAATAGCTATATTGAGATTCTGTAGAAATTTCTTTAGACTAATATATTACCGTGAACGTAGGAATCGGGGTTACTTAATTTTGACTAAATCACGTTAAAAATATTGTGTATATCTGCTACTTTTCTTTTAATTTTCCTCTTCACCTGTGCTTGTTCAATCAGAAAATAGTTTGAATTCAAAAGAATCATTTCTATTGATTAGAGTTTGGCCTAGAATCAAATTCTACCGTCAACCGTAGATATAATATTTTGTACTTAGTTAAACTAAAAAATTCTTTATGAGGATTCATAATTGTCTCCTTCTATTGTGATAATGAAATTATCAAATTTAGAAAGAGATGATACATTGAGGAAAATTACCTACCTTTCCCCTTATAATAAAAGGAGACTAAAAGGTTATTAGGTATGGCATAGTAATAAAAAATTTGTATAATATACTAGTGGTATTAATGACCTTAAGCTATTTTATTGTTAGGTGCGAAATCCAAGGAGTTATATCAAGAGATCCATGGGTTTAATCACAAGTTTGAATTCATGATGTAAAATAAGACAAATAATAAATAATTTAATTTAATAAATTTCAATAGGATTTTTCTCATATTCAATAACTGATGAGATAATTCAGAAATTTAAGATTTATGATCGGTCAAATAATGACCCAAATCACCTAATACAAAAAGGAGATAAGTGATAAATATTAGACAAATAAGACCATTGTGACCACACACACAACATGTAGATAGTTGCCCACATGTCTACATAACGGGTGTCAACAGCTGGGGGTGGTTATGTTTGTTCTAACTTGACATCAATGCAACAGTTACCAAATGACCCTATTACCCTTAAAGATAACAATAATCCTAAAGCATCTTTCTTTTAGGGTCACGTGGTCTCATTGGATTGATTATTTGGTTCCTCTTATCTCTATAAAAACCTTGAGATATACTGACTTCGTCTCTAATTGAATAGTTACACTCTTGATTTCATGTTATAGAAGTCAACTTGAGTATTAATTGGATCTTAAGTGATCTTTAAGAATCATTGTCTAAGGTTCTTTTTTTTTTTTTGTTTAAGGATCCTTCGATTACTACGCACCGCTACTTGAATGAAAGTAATCATCAAAGGTCTTAAACTTAAACTTTCTCATCATGAATGTATCAAGAGAGTTACAAGGGGGAGATCGGAGAATTCAAGATGGATCAAGATATTCCCTTGAATTCACTCCGAATTGTCCTAAAGCAAAGTCGTAACTCGTAAGTAATTAACTGCAAAAACACTATGAAGTAGTTACAAACTACTTCCAATAGTTAAAAACTCATATACGACCACTGTTGCTGAGGGATCAAAATTTATTCTTTTTGGAGTTTCTGGCATCATTGTGATATATATCACGGAATTTTTTACACTCGAGCTCTTAAAATTATCTCTGCTATTGACAGCAGAGCATTAATGTGGCATTTATCTCCACAATGTGTGTGATCCTTGAATTGCGTTGCATGTGGATGTGGGGAAAGGAAGCACAAGAAGTCCGATCTCCAAAGAGTATTCGTAATTATTATCATAAAACTGCATGAATGCATGCATGTCGGACATCATGCAAAGCATTCGTGGCATACCTCTCTCGACGACATCAAATATATTGCGTTTCCTCGTTGTCTGATTCTTTGAATATCCAACTGTACCAATGCTAGCTGTTCTCTGCCTACATTATGACGAATCAGTGCCATTTTCTCAATGCCCATATAATCCCTTGGTCCCTCTCTCCAAGGATTAGTTGGAATGGGCATATTACAGTTTATATAATCATATTTAAGTCTAAGATATAATATTATAACATCTGACGGTGAAATCAGAATTAAAATTTATATAATTTTAAAATTTTTTAAGGATCAAACTAAAATTATTATACATAGAAAACATCAAGATTTTTTAGGGGATTAAAACTCCCGTTTCCCCTTGTCTCTAGTGAGTTTGAAATTTTTTAGTTATATCTTTTAACTAATTTTTCATAATTTTATTGAGTGTTTTCACGCAAAGATTTCTCGAACAGTAATAATTATTCTATCTAAATTAATTTATGATCATGCAAAGTAATTAAGAGACTGGTTACTTCTAAAATAATTAAAAAAAAAGAAAGTGAAAAATAAAAGATGCGGTTAAAGGGAGTGGTAATGTATAATTATTAAAGTATTATTGGAATCAAAACTAGCCTGCAATTTTGTAAATAGGGTCTATTTCAATTAAACAAAAGAAAAGTTTGAGGAATTTCTTTGGTGTCAAAGGAATAGATATTGATATATCGTTATGATTCAAATTAAAAAATCACTGGTAGATGAAACTATAAGAAAATCACTAACTCATTCGGAAGGGTTCGTGGCTTGGTTTATTCATCAAAAAGAATTCATATGTGGTCCTTTTAATCCACCATCTAAAAAACATAATAAAAAAGCGATAAGAATTTCTCTCATTTCAAAAAGAAAAGAAATAACATTTTTTCTATTTATAAAATTTACATTTTTTTACTTTTCAAAGTTATCCATTTTTTTCTCATAAAATAAGAAAAATTTCCTGTTTAAGGAATAAAATAAAATTTGTTGTAAAATTGGGTCCAGGCAAACTGAGGTGCAGGTCTCCTCTCCCAACATATTCTTGGCCACTTCAAGGCAGTAATAGTGTCTTATCCCCTATTTTGATCACCTGATTATAAAACTGTAGTAGTGTCACATTAATATTAACAACTTCAAAGCTTGAGTCTTACTAAATTAACTTTATGTGCTAATTATAATTTTAAATTATTGTCTATAACTGTAATATTATTATTGAACTTAATTCTCGAGTTATAATTTTTGCCTGCAATGTCCACATTTATTTTAATTTGTCGAATGGTGATTGTGGCAAAGCACCACTAACACTGTCACAACTGTAATTTTTAACCATGCTGCTAACTTACCCTCTATTCTTTTTATCAAACCGTAAAATGATGATGAAGGGTGCTATAGTAATTGTGAATAGGAGAACTAGCAATATAAGAGTAAGGCCATGGCTTTGCCTCAGGTA
>JANHAO010028032.1:0-10708 GCA_026873985.1 Saraca asoca
AGAGAAAAGGAAGAGAAAGGGCCAACAATTTGAATGCAGAAATAAATACCAGGATCTCAGCATTAATCTTTCAAGTTGCAGCCCCAGGACTGATTACAGCTTAGCCTTCCATGGAGGCACAAAAATGTAGAGAAAAATGTGCTACACTACTCCTACCAGAAACTACACAAAAACTACTCTAAAACTAAGCTAAAAACTGAATTTAAAAGCTTCACATAAAATGGCTTTGCCCGGGCAAAAGAAGAGGCAGCTGCAAGTAGGTGAGTAGGTAATGATGAAGGCTAGTGTAGCTAGTTATTTTCTGCCACTCTTTCTACATGTTAGGTGCTCAATGCAAACTGAATTTCTCTTAATTTTACTACTCTCCAGCTGGTTGAGTGTTTTCTGGATCAAAGGATGGTCATTTGGGCTCAAGATCCATGCCAATTGGGGGCCTTAAAAGTCCAGTTCTGCAAAGCCCATTTTCGTAGCATTTCTGCCTCTCTATTACAGACTATTTTTCATGACCAATTTGATGTTTTCAGTTCTGAAAGTCTTCATATGAAATGTGGCTTTATGTGTTATATTCCATTTGGGATTATTTTTACATCAATTGGACCTGTATAACTCCGGTTATGATCAATTGAATGCACAGAGGTCAGGCTGCCCGAGACAGCATTCTGGCAACATTCTGGTGTCGTTCAACTCCAAATTCATATAAGGAATCGTGTGATTCAGCCTTTGAGGTCTTCATGAAAGTTGTAGAGCCATGTCTTATCTTTCCTACAAGACAAGAATCACATCAATTGGACAAGTTTAGCTCGATTTATGACCAGATTATAGAAACTGCTCAAAATGGCCAATTATGCAGAATTTTCCAAAAGGATTCCAATTAGCACCAAATCATAAATACACACTAACACAGCTAGAAATAAGTCATTTTAGACATTAAAATGCTAAGTGAAAGGAAATATAAATGAGTGAAATATTTGGTTATTAGCATATCAAGCCAGACTACCTAGTCTATTAGAAGAAGTAGCTAGAAAATGAGAGAAAGAAGAAAAAGTAGTCTTACAAAAGATCTAATTTTGCTGTTTGGGATGATGAAGAACCTAACACAGCTGAGGAAGATGAATCAAAAGAAGATGCATTATTATGCCTTATGTTCAAACATAGTGATGACCCTGAGGTATTGAGCAAAAACCCTTTTTACTCTATTTTTTATTGTGATGGATCTGGTAGTGAATCTGAAAAGGATTTTAATGATAATAGTGATGATGAGAACTTGGATGATATATGTGTTAAATTGTATCATTCACTAGTAAATACTAAAAGGAAATTAAGTATTACTAAGAATGAGCAGAAAATTCTTAATGAAAAAGTTAATTTTTTAGAAAAAGAAAATAGCCAATTGACTGTTGTAATTGAAAAGGGCTATGAGCAATGTTGCCAATATAAATCTCAAATTGAAATTCTGCAAAATTCTGACAAAGAAATTGCAGAATTTTCCAAACAGCAACCAATATCTAGGATTTTTGTATAAATTTTTAATCAATGTCACAATCGATGCATTTCTCAATTTTTAAATGATAATAATCGATGTATACTTCAATTTAGACCAATCTCAAAACTTTTGGGAAGGCTAAAAAATTTTCAAAATTTTCAAAATATACTTATTATGGGTAAAAATCGGCTTTGAAGAATGAGACAGCACAAGCCCAGTAGAGGATAAGTTACCCAACTCATTGAAGAAAGCCAGTGGACACTACCTTGTTCATTGCTAGGAAGTGACATAACAAGGTCACCATAAGGCCAGCTCGCTAAGCAGTCAGCCATTCTGCTCGAGCTCGCTATGCTACAGAGGTAGCACCGAGCTCACTAAGTGATTTGCCACAGCGACCCTGAGCTGAGAATCTCAATTTGGGAGGATAGACATCTCACTTAAACGAGGTGGGATTAAGTGCAAAACACATATATGCTAGTCTATGGCCGATAAGAGGAGCCCACCCCATAGAAAGTAGCCTACAACAGCCGGATTATAGGAGTTTTATTATCTTTCACATTTATTTCTTAATGTAACACAACTGTATCTTGTAATCATTATATGTAACCCTTCCTTCCTCTATAAATAGGAATTCATTGTTAGAAGAGGGGGGGTCAGAAAATCTTGTAAGCAAAAAGCTCTATAAAAATCTTTCATATTAATAAAAGCTCCGCCATGGACGTAGGGTCTGGTACCATCTCGATTTAGCCAAACCACATTAAAACACTGCTTTTCTCCATCCAGTTGGCTCCTTTTTCCCCTCCCTTCACACCTGCACTTCAGACGATAGCATTTGGGTCCAAGAATTCATCTCAGTTGGCTAGAGTTTGGGACTTTCCGTACAAACCAAATTCCAACGTCAACATTTTGGCATCATTTGCGGGGATCCATCTGCTTTCTGAAGTGTCCCTTGCAGTTCAGCAATGGCTAGAAGAAGGACCACCAGGAGTTCAAACACTCCAGTTGTATAGTCGGCAAATGTTCCCACTGCTGAAGTTCATCGCCAGTAAAATGACTCCCTCAGAACAGGAGAGGCACAAGCGTCTCCCCAACCTCAACAAGCACTTGAAAATACGATAAGAGAGTTGGCTGAAACTATGAAAGCACTGGCACAAGCGCAAGCCCAGGGTGCATGAAGGCATTAAGAAATCATGACACAATTCCAGTAGCTCTGTAGAGAAGCTCAGAAGGAAAACCATGAAAACCGTGATAGTTAGCAACTGGAAAGCTCATAACGAGCAGAAAGCTCCACCCCTAAGCCAAAATGTGGGACCTAATAATGGATGAAATCCTCCAAAGACTCCAGTAGTTAGAAGAGCACCCACGGCCCTAAAGTAACCAACCTCGCTACGAGGAGAGCTTACCATTTTCTAAGGAAATCAAAAGGCAGCCACTTCCACAAAAACTCAAAGTGCCCATGATCTCGATGTATGATGGGAACAGTGACCCAAGCGACCACTTAGATGCGTCAATATACAAATGAATCTTCAAACAACTGACCCTGTAGTGAAATGTCGTGTCTTCCCGGCCACGTTAGGAGGGATACCTCAAGCATGGTTCAGGAACCTCCCAGCTCGCAGCCTCAGCAGCTAGGAAGAGTGCCAAAGGAAATTCATTGACCAATACCGGGCACTAAAAAGGCAACTTACGCCTCCTTGCCATCTCCCAATGATCTTTTAGCGCACGAACGAATCACTGAAAGACTATATAGCTAGATTTAGGCATGAAGCCAACTCTGTGGAAAACCCTTCAGAGGAAAGTATCTTAACAACAATATCAACGGGACTCCGCAATGACAGAAAGCTATATAAAAGCCTCTACAAGTCCCCAGCTTGAGATCTCGCTAAATTCTATGAACGAACTACCAAACAAATAAGATGGGAAGAAACTTTCGAAGTTGAAGAGCTTAAGCAAAAAATGGACTATCAATGGCCCCACCATGAGCAAAAAGAGGGGTGATGAAAGTCGTAGTCATGACCCTAGTTCTCAGCTTGCAAAAAAGGCAAAGTCTTAGCGACCTAGAGGCCACTTCAAAAACTACAGCATCCTATCAGACACAATTTGCCACAAAAAGGCATAATGAGGATTTTAGGAGACCCAGGCCAATAAGAGCTCCCCCCAAGTCCAAAGATCGAAGCAGATTTTGTGCTTATTATTATGAGGTCCGACACACCACCTCCGAATGTTGGGCACTAAAAGATGCCATAGAAGACCTCATCAGGAGGGGCAGGTTACAAGATTATGTAATAAGGCTGCCAGCATAGCAAGCCAAGTGAGTCATAGGTCAAGAGCTAGAGCCTTCCGTCAGAACCATATTCTAATCCTATAACATTCTCATGAACTTTACTACAATTTTGAAATCTATGTTTGAATTTCCCAACAGAATGCTGCTTGAAAAGAGTGCCCTACGATCAAACTTATCGAGCTTATAGCTGATTGGCCAAAACACAGAAATGCTACCTAGCTAGCAACAAGTTACAAAAAAATAAAACTCGTCCAAGGCTTAGATGGCCTAGAACCTACCTCACATTCGAGGGTGAGATAGCCTTGAGCCTACCTCGTGTCTAAGGGTGAGACAGCCCAGAGCCTACCTCGTGACATCAAAAACAAAAATGAAACAAAATCGAGGGTGAGACGGCATAGAGCCTACCTCGCATCCGAGGGTGAGATGGCCTTCAAAAACAAAAATGAAACAAAACTTGTCCGAGGGTGAGATGGCATAGAGCCTACCTCACGTCCAAGGGTGAGATAGCCTTGAGCCTACCTCGTGTCTGAGGGTGAGACGGCCCAGAGCCTACCTTGCAACATCAAAAACAAAAACAAAACAAAGCTCATATGAGGGTGAGACAGCCTAGAGCCTACCTCACATCCAAGGTTGAGACGACCTTGAGCCTATCTCATGTCCAAGGGTGAGACGGTCTAGAGCCTACCTCGTGACAAAACAAAACAAAACTGAGGGTGAGACGACCCCAGAGCCTACCTCGCAACAAAAGCGTAACCAAAAATGACAAGAAGCCTACCTCAATAACACACTCGAACCTAATAATTACCTATAAGCTCGTCACATCACAAGGATGCTGAAATAAACTTGTTGCAGCTCTCATGTAACCAATTATTTGTAGCTAACATGTGGTCAGAAAATTACAGCTCACATGTGATCTCTTATTAGGTGCAACTAGCATGCGACCTAACTATTGTCCATCGTGAATCGGGAAGAGTCAAATGACAAGAATAGTAAAGAATTGGGAGCAAAGCTAATTGGTCAGAGAAATATTTCATTAATCATCAAAAATGTACAAATAGTAGTGCGCAAAGTATCCAATACTACATTCAAGAGCTATGCAAAAAGGCTCATACATTAAAAGGCCTCATCCAATGGGGTAAAATTACATCAGAAGAAGAAGAAATATATAAGCCAAAGGAAAAAAGCCTGAAGGCCTAACACTACCATTCTAGCAAAAAACTAAAGAGCTGGCTACGGGGAGACAAACTCCCACCAGCAAGAAAACTAGTAACTCCACTCTTGCAGTCTTCCCATCCCTAGCCAGTGGTTCCTCTTGGACCAAACCCAGTGCAACTCAGAAAGGCACCAAAGGTTTGGCTGTCAGAGCTGGATTCCATGGAAGGACCAAGGGGAGATAATCCAAGATCTACACAAGACTCCCCAGGAGCCCGCAAGATGGATCCTACAGTGAAGCCACATGCAATAGGCTATCCATGCCTCCAAGCATTCTACAACAGGTCATCCATGTCTCAACAAGCTTCATCGGAAGCCAAGATATCAAAAGCACAAGGGGCTCAATAGACTCCTCCATTAAACTCTTCTGAGAAAAAGAAAAAAGACCCTCAGGGTATAAAAAGACTAACTTGGTCCACTAAAAAATCCAAAAGATATCTAGCAGTTCTTAATCTGACAGCCCAAAACAAATGGCAGTGCCATGCCAATAGCTAAAAATTATGAATAGGAAAAAGCATGGTTTGAAGCAGAATAAAAAGATAGAAAAGAAATATGAAATGACAATTCAGTCAAGCAAGGACTTTGACTGATAATGTAAACAAAGCCTCGAAGAAATTACAACTCCCAGTCCGTAAAGCAAACTAAGAGTTGGGGGCTTATGTTATGGGTAAAAATTGGCTTTGGAAAATGAGACAACACAAGCCTAGCAGAGGCTAAGTTACCTAGCTCATTGAAGATGCCCAGCGGACACTACCTTGCCCATCGCTAGGAAGTGACATAACCAGGTCATCATAAGGTTAGCTCACTAAACAGCTAACCATTCTGCTCGAGCTCGCTATGCTACAGAGGCAACATTGAGCTTACTAAGCGATCTGCCACAGCAACCCCAAGCTGAGAATCTTAGGTCGAGAGGATAGACATCTCACTTAAACGCAGCGGGATTAAGTGTAAAACACACATATGCTAGTCTATGGCCAACAAAAGGGGCCTACCCTACAGAAAGTAGCCTACAATAGCGGGATTACATGAGTTTTATTATCTTTCACATTTATTTCTTGATGTAACATAATTGTAGCTTGTAATCATTATATGTAACCTTTCCTTCCTCTATAAATAGGAATTCATTATTAGAAGAGGAGGCTTGGAAAATCTTGTAAGCAAGAAGCTCTGTAAAACTCTTTCATATTAATAAAACCTCCACCATGGACATAGGGTCTGGTACCATCCGAATTTAGCCGAACCATGTTAAAAAACTACTTTTCTCCATCCAGTTAGCTCTTTCTTCCCCTCCCTTCACAACTATGCTTCAAAAGATAGCATTTGGGTCCAAAAATTCATCTCAGTTGGCTGGAGTTTGGAACTTTTCGTACAAACCAAATTTCAACATTAATAATACTGGATAAATCGATTACACAATCGATGTGAAAAAATAACACTCATACACACACCGATGTCATAATCGATGCTCATATGAATATCCCATGAATAAGTTTAAATCGCAATTGATGAATTTTTACTCTCTACATCAATGCACACATTGATTTAAGGTGTGATACTATAAATACTAAAATTGAAGTTGATCCCATTTCTACAGTAACCCTCAGCCCCCTGTTCTAGTTTCTCTCAGCACTCTTCTTCTATAATCTCAAAAATCTTCATTTTTAAATCAATTTCCATCAAATTTCTTCCATAAAAACATTGAAAACATCATTCTCTACCATTTTAACTGATTGATTTCTCAAAAATCCTCCTAAAATCAAAAATCCCAAACTTAACCTAGAAAAACCCTAAACACCAAAAAACCTTATTTCTCACAAACAATCAACAATGGCAAAGAGAATCAAGATTCTGCCAAAATGTAAGAACAACTCCCCAGTGAGACCTACCTAACCAAATGAAAAAGAAGCATTCTTCCTATCACAAAATGAGTATGCTTCTTACCTTGCTTTTGAAAATAGAAAGGTTAAACCTCTAAATGCTTTAGTGATTAACTATTCAAAACAACCCATTTACTTGAATTAGTAGCTAAGTGCAAGTTTGAAAATTTTTTGACTTACAAAGACATCGCCTATCCTAGGCTTGTAAAAATGTTTCATGCTAACTTAGCTAATGTTGATGGGAAATTATCATGTTATGTGATGCGTAAGCACATTGTGATTGACACTAAAATTTTTACAAATGAATTTAGAATGGACAATTCAATGCCAAAGCTTACTGTAGGATCTTTTAATGAATACAATAAGTGTTGATAGTGAAATTTGGTTCTAAGGATCTAATATTTCAGTCAACAGAATTGGTTCTTGAGAACCCCAAACTGCTAGCTAAAGAATGCAAGTATTGATCAGGAAAAATAAAAGAGAGGAAGGAGGAAAAGTAATGGACACAAAGATTTATCATGGTTCAGTGAAAGCCTGTTCAGGCCCTTACATCCACGTTGAACTATATTATCAGTCAAAGAATGATGGTTTTGTATGGTTTTATAGGATAACAACAATGATCTCTCTTGCTGGGTTAGCAAAGTGTTTGCATGCAATACCTTACACACCTTATGCAGTGGTTCTCCATGATTATTTATAGTCATAAGGAGGATTACAAGTATAATTTTACAGACAACAGAATGATTACTTATGCCGCTTTGGGCATTAAATGCTTGGCATCAGATAATAAATGCTGGGTGAATCACTGTCAGATATCTGAGGGGCTGATATGTTGATTCTGAATGATGATCTATCAATTGAGGGACACATATCTCTGGTGATTAACTAGACCTTTTGTACATATTCTTGGCTCACCATCTTAAAGACCTAAGGACGTGTCAATAGAACTCGCCCAGCTTGTTCTATGGGTTTTACCAAGGACATCCTTGGTGCTCGCGCTCCAGCGAGCCAAGGTTCTCCTCAATAGATCTGGTCCTCGCTTTGCTCATACTTGATGGTTTGTGACTCTCATTGAGTGGCCCAATCTGAGCTCTTTTATGTTTTAGGCTTCACATCTTATTAGTGAGTCTGTTTGGCATTTCCCAGGGAATACCTATGACATAAGCCTCCTAACTCTCAATTTGTTATATGGACTGGGAGTTGTAATTTATCAACAAAATGTTTATTCGTAGTCGACAGTATGGTCAAGTCTTTCTCCCATGGCTTTTTGGTTGGTAATGACCTCTTGTTATCCCAGTGTCATCTTTTGATCTTGATTAGGCAGACCTCAATCATCAGAATTTTAGCATTATTCCTCAAACTCGATCAGGCATACCTTGATCGTCGGTGAGGCCCTCAAACTTGACTGGGCGAACCTCGATCGTTAGGTGAGGTCGAGATTATTGTCCCTTAATCCTGACTGAGCAGACCTCAATCGTCAAGATTTTGGTATTGTTCCTCGAACCGGATCGGGCATATGTCGATCGTCAGGTGAGATCCTCAAACCTGACCGAGTGGACCTCCATCTTTAGGTGAGGTCAGGATTGTTATCCCTTGATCTTGACTAGGTAGACCTCGATCATTAAGATTTTAATATTGTTCCTCAAACCCAACCAGGTGTACATTGATCATCGAGTGAGGTCTTCGAACTTGACAGAGCGAACCTCGATCATCAGGTGAGGTCAGGATTATTGTCCCTTGATTCTGACTAAGCGGACCTCAATCATCAGGATTTTGTTATTGTTCCTCAAACCTAACCAAGTGTACCTTGATCGTTAGGTGAGGTCCTCAAACCTGATCAGGTGGACCTTAATCGTCAGGTGAGGTCAAGATTATTGTCCCTTGATCCTAACCAAGTGGACCTTGATCATCAAGATTTTGGTATTGTTCCTCGAACCTGATCGAGCATACCTCAATCATGGACTGAGGTCCTCGAACCTAACTGGGCAGACCTCGATCGTCAAGTGAGGTCGGGATTATTGTCCCCTGATCCGGATCGGGCAGACTTCAATCATTAAGATTTTAGTATTATTCCTCGAACTTGACTGAGCATACCTCGATCGTCAAGTGAGGTCCTTGAACCTGACTGGGTGGACCTCGATCGTCAAGTGAGGTTAAGATTATTGTCCCTTGATCCTGACCGAGTGGACCTCGATCATCAGGATTTTGGCATTATTCCTTGAACCTAACTGGGTGTACCTCGATCGTTGGGTGAGGTCCTCAAACTTGGCTAGGCGGACCTCAATCGTCAGGTGAGGTCAAAATTATTGTCCCTTGATCCTGATCAGGCAGACCTTGATCATCAGGATTTTAGTATTATTCCTCAAACCTAACTGAGCGTACCTTGATCCTTGGGTGAGGTCCTCAAACCTGACCAGGTGCACCTCAATCATCAAGTGAGGTCAGGATTATTGTCCTTTGATCTTGACCGAGTGGACCTCGATCATTAGGATTTTAGTATTGTTCCTCAAACCCAATCAGGCATACCTCGATCGTCAAGTGAGGTCCTTGAACCTGAGCGAGCAGACCTCAATCGTCAGGTGAGGTCAAGATTATTATCCCTTGATCCTAACTGGCTAGACCTTGATTGTCAGGATTTTGGTATTGTTCCTCGAACCTGACTGGGCAAACCTCAATCATCAGGTGAGGTTGCTTCTACTTTGGTCTGTCTACATATAAGTCCAGTGTTCGGGGCACTTCTTGGGCATGGAGTGAATTGGGGTTTAAACCCTCTATTCATGATCTTGCAAGCCAATTGGCATACCCCCCCATGAGCCGTGTCTGTGACTTCTGGGATTATGTTCCTAGTCTATTATGATTATGCTTGCCCTTGATGGGCCCACATGTCATGCTATTATCAATTTTCTTCCGATTTTTTGCCAGTCTGTTGGATCACAAGCATCTAGACGATTCCTAGATCTAACGATTACATGTGTGTTTTTTATACTGAAGGGGGCTTTCTTCTCCCTCTCATTTTGAAATTGCAATTTCTTGGTTCTTCTTACTCATCCTTTCTGCCATTTCTCGCAATTATTCCCCACCACCTATTGTCGTGTACCTCATTCCAGTCCCCTGGCCATCGTCTAAGCTTTGTTCCCTAACAAGCTTCTTTGCGCGCGCTTTACTTTAGTTGACTATGGTGAGTCTTTTTACATTTTATGATTTTTGGGTTTTACTATTCCGTAGTTAGGGTGAAACTTGTTCATTGTTAGTTGGTGCTTAGCAAGCATTGTCTATTTGCATACTTTCTTTCCTGCCTGGCCTGATACATTTAGTCAATCTATAGGTGAATTTTAGGGGTTTTTTATTTGCTATTTCAAATTTTTACTTTCTAAATGTTTGTGATTCAATTGTTTATCTCCCCTCTTTTTCTTATTGGAATTGGAGTCCTTAGGTATGGTGACTTGGGGTATACATGGCCTGTCGCATAGGAAACCATTGGTCCTCGGGGAGGGTCTACCTGTAGTGACCTAACCACTTCTTTTTCCTTTATGTAGTAAGCACAGGTCATGAATGCCGTTGTCATTGAATTAGGGTTCAAAGTGATGAATCTAGCTCAACATCTTAGAACGTGGAGGGGGTGTGCCATCTCGATGAGGTGACCTTGGGAAGTGGTGAGGTTGTTGGGGGCTTTGTTGCTCATTTTGATCCTATTGAAGGTTGTAAAGCCACTACAAATTGACAATCTTCTAGTCACCAAGTGTTTAGTTTGCATGTGTCATCTGTCTATGATAAGTCTATGAAAATAGAGTTATCTTAATGTTCCTAGACTTAAATTATTGAAGTATAAGAGTGATTCTTTGTAAATAAGTC
>JANHAO010028033.1:0-10701 GCA_026873985.1 Saraca asoca
TGTGAACCAAACAACTAGTAATGGAAAGGGAATGCTTGATTCCATTACTTTGCTTCCCAAGTCTCCAACCAAACGGGCCCTAAGTCTGAAAGGGTCGCTACTTCATGGTTTAACTTAGTGAGGTGCGATGTTCACGAGCTGGGATTTGGTCGTTACTGGCCTTCAATCAGTGAGGACAATCTTCACAAGCTCACCTTTGGCAATGTGAGCTCACTTATAGTGGGATGCCCGTTATGCGAGCCAGGTCTTGTCCTTTAGCGAGCTGAGACTTCTATCTTGTTCTATGTCCGTGTGGATAATGGTCTAGCGTGAGATACCGATTATGCGAGTCAGGTCTTGTCCTTTAGTGTGCTGGGACTTTTGTCTTGTTCTCTATTCACGTGGATAATGGTTTAGCGAGCTTGGCTCTTTTCTCATTCAGACTTGATATATTATAGGGCCTTTGCCAGCCCATTTCGTAGAACCGGATATTACTCATAACATTAAGCCCTTAACTCTTAACTCACTTCACGAGCTGGGAGTTGAATAGTTTCACTGGTAAAGGACCTCCTTTACAGATTATCGTGTAGTTAAAGTCTTCAATCAGCCTGTCATTTCATTTTATCCAAGCCATACCTCACGCTATACGTGTCTCACTGCCATGGATGAGTTTGCCTCGTTTTCTTCCAAGGTCTTTAATGAAAGTGGTTAGGAGTTCTTCTAGACCCTTCAGTGAGACCTAACTAGTCTATATAAAGTGTGAGGAGGGGTTCCTCCTCCTTCATTGAGTGAACAGATGGGTATATCAGACAAGCCCCCTATGCTTCTAACAGAGAGGCTTTCCGGTGAGGTGTGTATAGTCTGTTACAAAAGGTTACAAGGCGTGAATGGCCTGCTGCACATGACTCCCATGAATAGCTTCTCTTGTTGGCTGTTGGGAGGTCTTGTGCCAGCCTTGGATTGTTTCCTCCTGATGATGCTGTGAGACCTTACCTTTCCAGCCATGTCCATTGGCTTCTCAATCCCGGTGCAAAGGATAAGTCAAGAAAGGAATCATTAGCTGCTAAGGAGCTCGCATGTTAGCCGGTCCTCTTACTGGTGCTCACTGGAGTTCATCTCCATGAAGCTAGTCTTCTTTTCCAGAATGTAATAGCCGTAGGCTTTTTCTATCATGACTTGTATTCTGAATCTTCTTAGTGTAAATTTACCTAGTTGAGGCTTTTAATGAATGAAATTTTCCTTTATGGTTCTTGCACGTTATATTGTGTTTGAGTGTTCTACACATTATAGATAATAATATGAACTTCTGCAAATCACAGTAAGATGAGGTATTTGAATAACCAATTAGCAATACTTCTCGATGAGCAACGAGCTGAGCATCTAGGTGCCTTAGTTGTGAGTGGTATACAGATAGGTCACACGAGAGCTGCGCCTAGTGAGAAGTCACATGCAAACTGTGAATATTTGGTCATATAAGAGTCGTAAATTATTAGGTTGCAAACATATGGTACCTGAACAAGTTGGCCATATGTACGAAGTGGCGTGTATACGATGCCTGAGGAAGTTGGTCGTATGCATAGACTTAGAAAACTGGCTATATGCATGTAGTGCCGAAGAGTAGGTCACATGCATGAGCTTAGAAAGTGGGTTGCATGCATATGGTACCGAAGAGTAGGTCACATGCATGAACTTAGAAAGTTGGCTGCATGTATGTGATGCCAAAGAGTAGGTCACATGCACAAGCACGAGATTGCGTACATGTGGTGTCGAAGAATAGGTTGTATACATGGACTTAGAAAGCGGGCTGCACGCATATGGTGCCGAAGAGTAGGTCACATACACGAGCACAAGGTTACATACATGCAGTGCTAAAGAGTAGATCGCATGCATGAACTTGGAAAGTGGGCTGCATGCATGTGGTGCCGAAGAGTAGGTCACATGTATAGGCTTAGAAAGCTGGCTACATGCATGCGATGTCGAAAAGTAGGTTACATGCACGAGTGTGAGGTCACATACATGTGATGCCGAAGAGTAGATCACATGCATGGACTTGAAAAGCAAGCTGTATGCATGTGGTGCCGAAGAGTAGGTCACATGCATGGGCGCGAGGTCAAATAGATGTAGTGCCGAAGAGTAGGTCGCATGCATGGACTTAGAAAATTGTTGAATTAATAGAGGTGATCACTTACCATTAAACTGGTGTTATGGCAACAATTCATTCAAGAATTAACAATCAAAAGTAGAAGTGGTTATCCACTCTATTACATGATCAATGTAATATTCTTACTGTGGGGGCCTGCTCTTGCCCAGCGTCTCACTGATGTTGCAGAAACTGTTGCCCTACAAGACGCACCATATAATCTTTCAAACAACATCTTTTGATGAGGTCCTCAATTGTGTCTCTGAGTGCAAGGTAGTTCAAAGTATTATGGCCAATCTCATTGTGATAGGCATAGAATTTGCTCTCATCTCGGCATTTGAGGGGAGTTCTTACAAGATAAGGTCTCTTGAAGTCTTCCCTATCTTTTTCTATTGCAAATGTCCTATCTGGGGTATCCGATAGGACACTATAGTGCTCATGGTGACTTGGGTGTCGAGGTCACTCAGTCCTGGCCTTCTTTGTTGGGTGGCTATCAAAAATAGCCTTGGCATTTTCGTGGCTGCTCTTCTTCTTGCTCTGCTCATAGCTACTTGCCTTATCCCTTTGATTCTTTGAACCAAAGGTCTCTTTTCACTTGATTTGCTTGGTGGCCCGATCGTAAAATTCGCCCAGGTCTGCCACTGGGGATTTGTATATACTTCTGTACAATTTGCCATCCTTACGAAGTTTAGCTGAGATTGCTATTAGGATGCTTTCATCAGATGGGCTCTTGACATTGTCGATTTCATGCCTGAATCAGGCGATGTAGTCATTCAACAACTCATGGTTGTGCTGAAAGATTGTAGCGAGATGATAGGAAGGCGCGAGCTGCCTCTTCAGTGCCCTATACTGGTTGAGAAATTTTTCTTAGCATTTTTTCTAACTGCTGATGCTATGAGCTAGAAGGCTCCTAAACCACGTTCGAGGTGTATCTCCTAATGTGGTTGGGAAGATACGATATTTAATCAGGGGGTTACTTGTTCAGAGATCCATCTGGATGTTGAACACATCCAGGTGGCTACGCGGATCGCTGTCCCCATTGTACAATAGGACAGGAGGAATTTTGAGCTTATGAGGAAGGGGCTCTATCTCAATTTCCTTGGAGAAAGGAGTTTGTTCCTCTAAACAACTTTGATCATCTCGAGTTTGAGGGTGTGCTTCTAACTGCTTCATTCTCTAAAGCAACTCTTCTACCAATAAGGTTAGGACCCTAGATCGCTGACTGAAAGTCTGTTGGCTCTCCCTATCCTTCTGATCGCACGAATGGCGATTTGAAGTGTGCCCTTGATTAGCTCGACTACTGCTGGGTAACATTTCCAGGTATAGTGACTTCAACTTGCTTTACGCACCTTGTGCTTGTGCTAGCATAGTGACTGCCTTAGTCAGTTCTCCCATCATGTTTTCTAGTCTCTCTTGACATTGAAGCCAAGTTTGTGCTTCAGTAATGCCGTTAGTAATAGCAGTAGGTTGAAAAGAGCTAGCTAGAGGCAAGATAGTTGTAACACCTATGACAGGAGTAGTGGAGGAGTCGATTGTAGACACGTGACCTTTCAGGGGGTCAGTTAACGCATTTGAAACTCTAGTGACTCTTCCTATAACCATTATGGCTATAATAGAAAATTGACCAAAACACGGCGGATCAACCAGAACAGATGAGTCCCCACAGATGGCACCAAAATGTTAACGGTGGATTTTGGTTATGCCAAAACCCAGCCAACCTGATAGGTTCTTTTAGAACTCAAACTGTCTTCTGGTCAAACAAGCAAAGACGAAGAGGAATATCAGAGGAGCAGTAGCAAAGACACAGTATTTTTAACGTGGCTCAACCAAAGCTGGACGGCACCAGCCCCTACGTCCACGATAGCATTTTATTAATCTAAGAAGAATTTTATAGAGTTTCGGTACAGGGATCCAGCCTCCCCTATGGTGATCTCCTTCCTCTTATTTATAAAGGCTAGGGGGCTATAATTGTAATTATACAGTTTGTATTTCTATTACATTAAAATAAATATAAAGACAACCTAGACTACTGCAAAATGTCTTCTGTAGATTGGTGGCTAACTTCTAATGTTTGCTTTCTGCCAGTGGGCCCTTGGTGCTGCTTCTCGTAGGCTGGTCCCACACACTAAGTCTGAGAGAGTCACTACTTTATAGTTTAGCTGAGTCAGGTGCGATGTTCGTGAGTTAGGACTTGATCGCTACTGGCCTTCAGTCAGCGAGGATGATCTTCCCAAGCTCACCTTTGGCAATGCAAGCTTGCTTATAGCGGGATGCTGGCTATGTGAGCTAGGTCTTGTCCTTTAGCGAGCTGAGACTTCTATCTTGTTCTATGTCTGTGTGGACAGTGGTCTAGTGAGCTTTACTCTTTCCTCATTTAGACTTGGTCTGTTGTCGGGCCTTTGTTAGCCTATTTCACAGAACTGGATATTACTCATAATAGGTTTCAAGGGAAATTTCTTGCGAACTAGCTACAGAGTTACTATAAAATAAATCTTTTGTTCTAGTATTACTTACCACCTTCCACAATGCAGGTGGGTAGCTCAACCGGAGCTGGATCACTGTGGCATGCCGTTTGAGGTCATTAGCTAAAGCTTGTCGACTAAGAGGAAAAAGCAGCAGCTGCTACTGCCATAAACTGAGTCGGTGCAAGAGGGCTAAATAGAGAGTTAGAAAGGAAGAGCATAAGGTCGCTGGATGGAGAGAAAAAAGTTGAAGGGCCGATATTGCTAACAATTGATCATAGTAGCTTGAAACTCTCGGCTATAGAGCATTCGGTTAGAAGAGCTACTACTACGCCATGAAGAGGAGGCACCGAACAGAGGAATACCAATAGTCAAGGCACCGAAGTTGGCTAGAGATCGCCAGAGTTACAGAAGGAAGCTTCGAGAATGTCGGGAGAGATCACATGATAAAGAAGGAGGAGAAGCCGGCCTAATGAAATTTTATGCAAAAGACCAAAATGGAAAAATTACACATTGACCCCACGACTTTTCACCAACTTCAAATAAGTCCTTCTGGAAAAATAAGAAATTACGTTATGGCCCCAACGAAAAATACCAAAATTTCACTTCGGTCCCTCAATCAATATTTTTTTTTTTAGGTACTGCAAATATTGTCTTATTATTTCTACCAATTTTAAGTTCCAATTATTATTCTTTTTTATATTGTGCTTAAATACTCTTTTACATAATATCATTTACAAAGTCCTTATTACTAATCCTTATGTATCTTGGTGTTTCTAACCATTCAACTATTTTATTTTTTATCAATCCCCTACTCCTTTATTTATTGTAATACATGTATTGTAATTCATGCAAATGCTAGTGAAAAAAAAAACTCATTATTTTGACTGCAAATTAAATAAAATTCAAATTAAATACAAGTTGTTTTATTTCACCCATCTAATTGTCTGACTTAGTTCATGACTCTAAATTTCAAATAATAATAATGAATAAAAAATGAAGATATTTATTCAATCTATTCTACTTTTTTCCTATACAACAAAGAATGGAAAAGTTTTCATATCATAAATTGCACATAGAGATATTAATAACATACATAGAGTTAATGATATTTCATAATTAATTGATCGAGCAAAAACTCGTATACCAATCAAAAAGGAACATTTATTATTTGATCCATATATGGACATAAGAAGTCCAATAGGAGCAATACCTGGAATAACAATCCATAAAAAAACACCAATATTAAAATTAGCTAAAATAAAGTTATAGTCAAAATAAATTATTGAATAGCTTACTAGAATTGACTGATATGAATAGAATGATACTGAATAAATGAGTATTCCCCTTAGATGGGTGATGATTTTCCTTGAAAAGTAATTTTATTCCATTAACTTGAAAAACTCCCAAATGACAGGTGTATTTTGGTCTAATACATTGTTGGATTATTGCGGATATTTTTCTTTATAACAATACAATCACTAGTACACCAATTATGATTCCCAATACAAGAGTAAAAATAAAGACAAGTGCCTATAAAATTTCATATACCTCTTTTAAATATTCCAATATGGGAAAAGAATTGATATATTGTACTTTTGTTGTATAAATTATCATTTTAATTATCAACTTCTCCTATAATGAAATCTATGCTACCTAGTATGGTCATAATATGGACCAATTTCATTCTTTTAACTAAGCAAGGAAGAATTTGCAAATTGATAAAAACTTGGTGGACGAATTTTCCATCTCCAAGAAAAACCATTCTTATCCCCTACTAGAAAAATTCTTAATTCTCCCTTTGGTGCTTTAACTCCCGCATAATGTTCTTGTTTCGACAATTCAAAAATCAAAAAAGGGTTTTTTTTTTTTTTTTTACTAATGAATCAATATTCAAAATCATTCTAGTTTGCATAATTTTCCTTATGAAAATCAAAGTAGTGTAATTCTAAATTTTCATATGATCCGTCGAAAATTTCTTTCAAAGCTTATTGAATAATTTGTATAGGTTCCTTCATTTCACCAATTCATACTAAATAACAAGTTAATGAATCTCCTTCTTTTTGTCATTGAACTTCTTAATCCAATTCATTGTAACACTCATAATGATCAACTTTATAAATATCTCATTCTATTCTAGAAGCCTAAAGCATTAGTCCTAATAAACCCCCAATTTATTACTTCCTTTCCACCAATAATGCCTATTCCCTCAACCTATCCTTAAAAAATAAGATTTTGTGTAATAAGTTTTTGATATTCAACAACCTTTGTTAAAAAACCAATCACAAAAATTATAACTTTTGTCTATCCGGCCACAAGGTAGATTAGCCTCTACTCCTCTAATATGAAAATAATTATGCATCATTCTCATACTTCAAATAGATCATATATTAATTCTCTTTATTTGAAAATATAGAAGAAAAGAGTTTATGCACCAATATTTGCCATATAATGTCCAAGTTATAACAAGTAAGAAGCTATATGACTTATCTCTAACATAATTACTCGAATGTAGCTGGCTTTTTTGGGTATTTGAATATTTCCTATCTATTCTTGTCCATTTATGGTTATTGCTTCAGGAAACATAGTAGTTAAATAATCTCAATGTACTAAATAAGGCAAATATTGTATAATTTTTTGATTTTATGCAATTTTTCCATCTCTTGATGCAAAAATCCTAATATTGGTTCACAATCAATAACATCTTCTCCATCTAGAGTAATAATGAGTAGAAGAATACCATGTATTAATGGGTGCCAAGGATCCATATGGACTATCGTGAGATATTTTCTTGTAGTTGGGGCATTCATAGATTTTTCGTTTATTCATTAAATTGCTTAAAATGAAAATAAAATCATCAAAATTTAAGATCCAATAAATCAAATAATTAGAAAAGATTCTATAAATTAACTAGTTTATGACTCTCTGAATATCATATGATTAATTAATTTTTCTAATGTATTGCATTTCTTTTTGATAAATAAGAGTAGTTGTTGATATTTTTTCAGAATTTTACGTAAACCTCTTTAAAATAAGTAGTCTTTTTTTTTTTTTTCTGTAGTTCCAAATGTGAAATGAATCTTTATATCTTGATGAAATTGAATACATGAGATTTAAACAATCTCAGATTTTCTTCTTTTTTTTTTAATGAAATAACTAGCATCAATGATTTTTACCATAAAAAAAAATTTTCCTCTCCTCTTATTTATATATATATATATATATATATATGTACATATAATATAGAAGAATAGATAGATAAATGAATTTTTTAATAATAATAATAATAATGATGATGATGATGATGAAACTATTTTTTAAATTTTTTATATATAATAAGTTTAATTTTCTTAAGAATTCATAATTTTTTTTTCAAATTGAATTCTTATTATTAATCAATTCAACTTAATGTTTATTCATTCAATAAATACAAAATTTTATTTTAAAATAAAAAATAAAAAAGATTTTATTTGATCCATTTCTAGGTGGAATGGATATATCATTCAATTAAGATCATGCCTTAATAGAAGGCAAAGAAAGACAACATATATGTGTATATTTTTACCTCCACATACTAAATGTGTTACAAAAAAGAAAAAAAAATTAAAATAGAAACATATAGATTGATAAATTTTAAATCTTGAATATGTATAGGTAGTATACTGAAATGACGAATCAACAAGACCACGATATTTGATGAGAAAAAAAATAAGATAAAATCAATATTTGAATAAAAGAACTTGATGAAGTTAAAAAAAAAAAAAAAAAAAAAAAAGAGGAAGAAAGAAAGAGTTTGGAATGATCTATGAGAAGTGATGCCAATAAAAATCCGTATCCTTTCACGGAGAGTCTCAGACGACAAATATTGGGCTTGAGGCCCAACAATAGTCCAATTTGATAGGGACATGCGATGTTGAATTTTTTTTACCTTAGTTGGTCTAAATGGATATTGTCAAGCAAACTCCGACTCGTGACAAATCTAGTTAGTACTGGACTGGGTCTTTTGGTAGGCTGCTCCTTAAGTTTCAAATTCGCATGGAAGCCTGTCGTTCTAGAATCTAGGCGGCTATCTATCTGAAGTTGCTTCTTCCACGAGTCAACAAAACGAAACTGGTAATTGCCCATCTGGAAAGATGGCTATATTCTTTAAAAATATAAAATAATTGTAAATGAAATAATAATTATTAAACAGTTTTTTTGTATAATTATTAAACATATTTGATTCGCAATAAACAGGGTTTTGGTGATTAAGAATTTCAGCTTATGAATATCATAATCATAATTATAAAAAGAGAAGTTTATAGAAATGATAATAATAAATTGACACAAAAGCACTACAATAACTATTTGTTTAGATTAAAGGGGCATTTGGTTGAAAATTTTCAGAAATAAGTAATGTATTAAAAAAATTAATTATTTTATGAAATATTTGATTCACGTGTAATATAATATATTATTGTTCTTTGATTTTAAT
The DNA here is from genome assembly GCA_026873985.1 of Saraca asoca. Taxonomy (NCBI): domain Eukaryota; kingdom Viridiplantae; phylum Streptophyta; class Magnoliopsida; order Fabales; family Fabaceae; genus Saraca; species Saraca asoca. The sequence goes on from JANHAO010028033.1 coordinate 9,056, forward strand.
AAATCTTCTGTTTGAAACTCTTCCCTCGTCTAAAGTTTCAAATGACATTACTTTCTGAAAAAAAAAATAATTTTATCTTTTTTTCTTTCTTTTATCCCACGATACCACCATTTGCCATCATTAATCGTTACTCGCCACCATCATCACTATCGCCCACCTTCACAAATACAAAATTTTTCAGTTTGATCATTATTTAATTTTCATTTTTTGATTTGATCATTCACATATTCAATTTAATTGAATTTGATTCATTTATCCATTTGTCTTTAACTTTGTTAGTAAAGTTGATTATATGAAAGTCTAAAATATGATTCAAAATGTACTCAGTTTTGGATGAAACTTGATGTAAAAATCAAGTATAAAAAGGAGGTTTTGTAGTGTGAATTTAGGAACAAATGCACTTGTAGATTTTTTTTTTAATTTTCCCGTTTTAGAGGTATTTATGTCTTTTTAGCATTAATTATTTGTCCAATACGAGTAAAAAAGTACATGGTTGCAATCCTTGTATTTTTATTTTTGCGTCTATAAGAGATGACGTATTAAAACTCTTAGGAGTTAGGAGAAATTTTTTTATATCAACTGAGAAAAAGTATATCTACTTTTATCAATATGATTTTTGCTTAAAATGCTCTTTAAGGGGGCACATTTGGTGACTCGAATGGATAATGTGACTTGGATTAAAGATCAGAGTGTGGACCTTAAAGATACTTTTATTATACATTCAAAATTATGTAATGAAGTATATATTAATAAAATGGAATTGTCCTCTCTTTATTTTAAAAATGTCAATTTTAGATATGCATTAGAAGCTTCTTGTGAGGCATACTCTTCGAGACTCAGTATATACTAATGCTTCAACTACATATTCATATTGGTTTGTAGACATGTTGTACATGAGATTTTGGTTATATAGGCGACAAAATTCTCAATATCCTAATTATTTATTCACGTATGACTCAAATTTATTAAAAGGTTGGTATACTAGCCAAGAGTTAGGAACATGTGCCGCACGGTTTAAGTTATAGAGCTATTAACCCATGACACCTTCTAATGCTTACATAATACCTTTCATACTATAAACATATTTGTCACGCCCCAATCTCAGGCACGTGACCGACGTAGAAGGTCACTGTTAGGAACCCCTTTTCTTCATGAAACCCCCTACAAGCCTTACCATGCAATCATGACAATTAACAAACAAGTCTAAAAATATGCATAATAATTCTTCCGAAAATCTGACAGAGTTTTCTCTATTTTTCGGACACCTGACCACATGGTCCACATAACAATCAACAAGGATTACATGCCCATCAAACCTATATAACAACATAATACAAAACAGTGGCCCAGAATATACAATCACATTCTACTAGGCAACCAGACAACATGTACAATATATGCGTATGTATTCCTATCCAACTGCCATATCACATCACCATTGTATACCTTTTAATCTCCGCGGGAGGTAGTGCACTGAACGAGAGTCTAGCAAAGTTTTGGAGTTTGAGAAACATGGAAACAACAGGAGTGAGTCTCAATAAAACTCAATGAGTAAACAATTCTATACTCACCTAAAAATCCCATTTAGAAACCTTGTTCAAATATATATTAGCTGTGAAAATATCCATCACAAGGTGAACATAATA
>JANHAO010028034.1:0-10708 GCA_026873985.1 Saraca asoca
AGTAGATTTGTTTTTCAACATCAAAACAAGTTCAGAGTGAGAATTTTCTTTGAACTAAACAATCTCACTTAAAGGCTAACACAAAACTTTGTTGATAGTAATGAAAAACTAAATAACATGCTTGAAAATCAAAAAAATGTCAAAAATAAAAATGGTTTAGGATACAGACAACAACATTTTAGAATATCAACAAAATGGAACCCTACCTATATCACTTACTATTGCTATAATTACAAGGGACACCATATCAGAGACTGCCCAATTAGGAATGGCATATATGTATTAAAACCAAATGAAAAGTTGGTATGGTTACCAAAAATATCTACTATCAAGAAAGTTTCTACTTTGTCAACTAACAAGTTTGGACCCGAACCTTGCTGGGTACCAGCCAAGCAAACTTGATTTTGATTTTTGCAAGTATATATGAGAAAAAAGAAAGTAACTCATGATACAATATAAAAGTTGCAAGAAGGACTTTGACAAACTCCCTTTAATTTTTTGTTAATCTACTTTTTTTATGTTTAATTCATATAGTGCAAATACTGACTTAAGCTTCAGAGATATTGCTGAATTTATTTTGCAGGTACATTGAAAGAACTTGAAGCATGAAAAGATTAGAGATACCTTTAAGAAAATACGTTAGAAAAATACCTTAAACCAAAATTATGCACTCAATAATTGATGTTATTTATCCAGGTTTTCTATATATTTTTTAAATCAATGTCGTAATCGATGCAATTTTTTTTTTAATTTCAAACATCGATGTATACTTCGATTTAGTCAATTTTTAAAACTTTTGGGAAGAACAAAAATTTTTTATTTTTCAAAATATACTAGATAAATTGATTGCATAATCGATGTGAAGACTAACACTCATACATACACCGATGTCATAATCGATGTTCATATGAATATCTAATGAACAAATTTAAACTGTAATTGATGCATTAGTGATTTTTCACCCTCTACTTTGATGCATACATCAATTCACAGTATGATACTATAAATACTAACATCGAAGTCGATCCCATTTGCTACAATAACCTCACATATCCCTCTTCCATTTCTCCATCACTTTGATTGATTAATTTCTCAAAATACTTTCAAAAACAAAAATCCCAAATCTAACCCAAAACCCTAAGTACCAAAAAACTTCTCCTTCCTGCAATCAAGTCAATAATGGCAAAGAGAATCAAGATTCTAACAAAATGAAAGGAAAACTCCCAATTAGACCAACCTAACCAGATGAAGAAAAAGCATTCTTCATGTCACAAAATGAGTATGCTTCCTACCTTGCTTTCAAAAATAAAAAAGTTGAACCTTTAAAATGCTTTAGTGACCAGCTGCTCAAAATAACCCATTTGTTTGATTTATTGGCTAAGTCTAAACTTGAAAATTTTCTGATTTACAAAGACACAGCCTATCCTAGGCTTGTGAAAATGTTTTATGCAAACTTAGCTAATGCTGATGATAAATTATCATGTTATGTGATAAGAAAACACATTGTGGTTGATTCTGAAACTCTTGCAAATGAATTTAAAATGAACAATTCTATGCCAAAGCTTATTGCAAGATCATTCAATGAGTACAGTAAGGAACTGGTAGTTAAGATGTTATTTCCCTACTCCACCCTAAAGGATGTTAGTGGGAGATTACTAATAACTGGCCTGTCTCCTAAAAATAGGATTTTGCATTATACCTTGTGTAAAGTTCTTATTCCCAGGGTCACCAATTTCATTTAGATAATGGAAGATAATCTATTTTTAATGTGGATCATTAAAAAACAAATTGATTTCAATTTTCCTAATTTTATTTTAAAATGTATGAGTAAATATTTGAAAAGAACAGATATTGGATACCTTCTATATGGTATGATCCTTACTCCTTTCTTTACAAAAGCAAAAATAAAGATTTCTAATGAAATTTTGGCTTTATACCCAAATGCAACCATAATGATCACAGCATCACATTTTCATAAAATGGGTTTGAAAAAGAGTAGTCAAGGAAAATGGATCAAAGTAACACCCTTGTCCACACAATCAACCAGCCAACCCACTACTCAAGCTATAGACACAACTGAATTAGAAGCTAGATTGACCGCACTGATTGAAAGGATGCACAAAGATTCAACTGATCTAGCAAATAAAACAATTGATTCTCAAGATACCTGGTTTGATATTATGGAAAAAAGAATGGCCTCTTTAGAAGAAAAAGTTGACAAAATGGATAAAGAAATGATCAAACGACTTGAGTCACTTCATGATCAAGTTCAATAAATTAGATTGAGGCAACAAGAAGAAGAAGAAGAAGTAGAAATGCAAAAGATCAATGAATTACCTCCAGAGTAGTTTTCTATATGTTTGAATTTTATCCCCTAATCCCTATTACCCCTTTTATTATTGTTATTTTGTTGTTAATACTATATTTTGATATGTTGTGTAATTCTGGATATTTTGATGCTTTTTTATTGAATATTGCATCTAATTTATATTGATATTTATGGATGATTTGATTATTTTCATTATTTTGATATTTCTATATGAATTTTGAAGGTTACACTGGTTATTGTATTCTATATTTTAGTTTTATTTTAAATTTCATGATGATTCAAGATGATATATGATTTTGTTAACATATAAATATAGATTAAACCCTGATTAATGTTTTCTACCCTTCTTTTATTTTTTTGGTATTTTTTTATGTTATTGCTTTTTGATGTGCCAAAAGGGGGAGAAATATGGAATTTCTCAAAATTTTGAAATTTTCAAAAATTTTCAAAAATCCCACAAACTTTAGATGTCATTTTCAAACCAAAAACATTTTTTAATGAGATATTATTTTCAATTTGATAGGGGGAGAAAATTTTATTTTTAAGAAAATTTTTATTTTTCAAAGTATATACCCTTTTTCTATTTTACTTTGAAATTAATCTAAAATTGTTTATGTTAACGGTGAAATATGGTTCGTACTGAGGATCCAAACTTCAGCCAACCGGGTTAAGTTCTGGGATCCAATACTGTTCTTGAAATACAGATGACAGAGGACCAAGAGGATGAAGGAGGAAGAAGACAATCAGTTTAACGTGGTTCGACTAAATCCGGGCGATACCGGACCCTACGTCCACGATGGAAGTTTTTATTAATATAGAGTAATTTATAGAGTTTCTGCTTGCAAGATTGTCCCTCCTTCTCGTACTAACAATGTAAGCCTATTTATAGAGAAAGGAGGGGTTACATACATTAATTGCTAGCTACAGTTGAGTTACATCAAATAATAAATGAGAAAAGACAGTGAAGGGGCTACAATCTGGCTGTTGCAGAAAGTAGGCTGCTGAGTGGTCCCCTAGACTGGCGATAGACCTGTGCCTGTCGTTTGGTACCCCAGGCAGGGGGTTAATGACCAGAAGGCGTCATAGGTATTTGCTGTGATGAGCATTGTTGTACCGAGGAGTCGATCTCGAATGGAGTGGCCAATGATTCGGTCTCGTGACTTCTTCGCTGGTTCAACCCTCATGGGGGAGGTTGTCTCATGGGATGTGTCCAGACCTCCTCGCAACGTCGTTGTGATGCGACGAGCGAGGCAGGGCTTGGCGCTCAGGATTTCCTCGCTGTTACTGTTTACTGGAGTGCGGGACTTGGTCTCCGCTATCCTCGAGGGCTCGTCTTGACGAGGCTAATTTTTGTATACAACATAAGCCCCCCAACTCTCAATGTGCTTTACGGACTAGGAGTTGCATGTTTCTGAGGCTTGATTCGTATCTTCAGCCAGTGTCCTTCTTTGACTGAGATGTTGTGTCAAATGTCTTTTCGTTCTGCTTTAGGCCATACCTTTCCCTGTTTGCCATTTTTGGCCGTTGGCATGGCATTACCGCTTGTTTCAGGCCATTAGATGAAGATCAGATTTTCTCTAGATTCTTCCAAGGGGCTGAGCAGGTCTATTTATAGCTTGGGGCATTTTTTCTTTCGTCCCAAAAAACTTAATGGAGGAGACTGAAGAGCCACCCCTGTGTTTTGGTGTCTTAGCTTCCGACGAAGCTTGGTGAGACATGGATGGCCTGTTGCAAGGTGGCGGGAGATGTGGATAGCTCGTTGCACGTAGCCTTGGCACAGAATCTGCCTGGCGGACTTCTTCGAGCTTCTCACGGTGTCTTTTGGCCACCTTTTCTGGCCGTTGCTTGTGGTGCTGCTACTTGGCCAGCCAGTTTTTACGACTTTTGGATTTGCTCTAGGTCTGGCTCAGGAGGACGTGCCAGAGGAATAAGTAGGAGGAACTCTGGGGTTGCTGCTCTTCTGCAAGCCTGATGATTGGTAGTTGGCTTTTTGGCTACTTTTTGCAGGAATGGTAGGCTTTCAGTCTTTTTCCCCTAATATATTGTCGCCTCGCTTGTTAAGGTTTATATGTGGGATGAGTTCTTCTCCTTTCAGAAACTGTAATGAATGTTTCAGGCATTATTGTATGTAAACTCATGATAATTTAATGAGAATTTCTTCTTTCAACCAATTGGCTATGCTTCCATTATTTTTTCTGACTGCTCGACTTAACACGAGAGAGATCACGAGTGAGCTGCGCTTGAGAGATCTCGTTTGAGATGAGAGAGATGCATCCACATGAGAGCTGTAGGAATTTATTTGCATGAAAGCTGCAAGAAACTTGTCTACATGAGAGCTATAGGAATTTATTTACATGAAAGCTACAAGAAACTTGTCTGCATGAGAGCTGCAGGAATTTATTTGCATGAAAGTTGTAAGAAACTTATCCGCATGAGAGTTGCGGGTGATGATGATTTCATTTTGATAATGGTGAGGTGAAAACCATTCGTTGAGTTTTTAGTTTTTATATTCATGAGGTAGGCTCAAGGGCCATCTCACCCTCGGTTTTGTTTTTATTTTCGAAGCCTCGAGGTAGGCTCAAAGGTCGTCTCACCCTCGAGTGTTGTGAGCTAGGCTCAAAGGCTGTCTCACCCTTGGGCATTGCGAGGTAGGCTTAAAGGCCATCTCACCCTCGATTTTGTTTTCATAGCCACAAGGTAGGCGCAAGGGCCATCTCACCCTCGGGCATTACGAGGTAGGCTCAAAGGCCATCTCACCCTCAGTTTTGTTTTCGTAGCCACGAGGTAGGCACAAGGGCCATCTCACCCTCAGGCGTTACGAGGTAGGCTCAAAGGCCGTCTCACCCTCGACTTTGTTTTCGTTGAAAGTCATTTGCTTGAGATAAGTTTGTGGAGCGATACTGTAGCGAGGTGAAAATCGTTCGCCGTAGTGAGTTTGTTTGTTGAAGTTATGCTGTAGCGAGGTGAAAATCATTCGCTATAGCGAATTTGTTAAGATAAAGAGAAGACTTTTGTATGCATAATGCTTTAGCCAATCGGCAATTTTCATTGATTTAGTATGCAACGGTTGATACAGCCGAACACCATCGAGAAGTTATAGGATTAGAATATGGCCCTAACGGAGGGCTCAGGCTCTTGGGTGATAACTCGCTGAGCACACTGCCCCGATAGTTTTACCATATAATCTTGTAATTGGCCCCTTCTGATGAGGTCTTCTATGGCATCTCTTAGCATCTGACACTCTAAGGTGGTATGTCCAGCCTCATTATGATAAGCACAAAATATGCTTCAATTTATGGATTTAGGGGATGTCCTTAATGGTCGAGGTTTCCCAAAATCCTCGTTATGCCTTTTCACGACAAAGATTTTGTCCTGAGTGTCTGACAGGATGCTATAGCTCTCGAAGTGATCTTTGAGCCAATGAGGTTTTGCCTTCTTTATGAGATGAGGAGTAGGGCTATCGCAGCTCTCGCTACCCTTCTTTTTGCTCGTAGTGTGACCGCTATGGCTCGCTTTGTGTTTAGGTTCCTCCATTCTAAAGGTTTCTTCCCATCTTGTTTGCTTGGTCGCTCGATCATAGAATTCGGTGAGGTCTCGAGCGGGGGACTTGTAGAGGCTTCTATACAGCTTACCATCTTTATGAAGTCCCGCTGAGATGGTAGTTAGAACACTTTCCTCCGAAGGGTTTTCCACGGAGTTGGCCTCGTGCCTGAACCGAGCCAGATAGTCTTTAAGCGACTTGTCCCTGCGCTGGAAAATCATGGCAAGGTGCATGGAGGTGCGAGATGCTTCTTCAGTGCCTGATATTGGTTAACAAACTTCCTTTGACATTCCTCCCAGCTATCGATGCTTCACGGGGGGAAGCGCCTGAGCCAGGCACGAGGTATCGCCCCCAATGTGGCAGGGAAGACACTACACTTTACCAGGGGGTCGATAGTCTAGAGGTCCATTTGAGTATTGAATGCATCCAGGTGATCACTAGGGTCGCTGATCCCGTCATACTACAAGATAGCAGGTACTTTGAGTTTCTGCGGAAGACGTTGTTTCTTGATCTCCATAGAAAATGGGGAGGTCTTCCCATAGCAAGGCTGATTGCTTTGATGTTGAAGGCACTCCTCTAGCTGTTTCAGCCTTTGGAGAACTTCTTCCATCGTCGATCGTTGTCCTTCATGGTGGGGAACAGAGCTTTCTGGTCATTGCGAGCCCCTCAGCCACTGGCTGTCAAGGTCGTTGCGAACTTCTTTCTGAGCTTCTTCACGAAGCTGTTGGAGTTGAGCTATGACTTCTTCTTGCCTCTGGGTATTTTGTGCTTGTGCCTGAGCAAGCCCCTTAACAGTCTCAACCAATTCCTTGACTGTGTTTTCAAGTGCTGATCGGGACCGATCAGGTGTTTGCTCCTCTTGAGTTTCAGGTGCAATGTCGTGCTAAGAAGCTGGAGCTGTGGAACTCTGAGTCGTTCTTCCGTTGGCCATGATTAGGCTGCAATGGAAACTTCAGAAAGCAGATGGATCCCCACAGACGGCGCCAAAAATGTTGACGATGAAATCTAGTTTGTACTAAGGATCCAAACTTCAGCTAATCGGGTTGAGTTCTGGGATCCAATGTTGTTCCTAAAGTACAGATGACAGAGGACCAAGAGGATGAAAGAGGAATAAGAAAATCATTTTAACATGGTTCGTCTAAATCTGGGCGGTACCGGACCCTACGTCCACGGTGGAAGTTTTCATTAATATAGAGTAATTTACAGAGTTTCTGCTTACAAGATTGTCCCTCATTCTCTTACTAACAATGTAAGCCTATTTATAGAGAAATGAGGGGTTACATACATTAATTGCTAGCTCCAGTTGAGTTACATCAAATAATAAATGAGAAAAGACAGTGAAGGGGCTACAATCTGGCTGTTACAGAAAGTAGGCTATTGAGTGGTCCCCCTAGGCTGGCGGTAGACCTGTGCCTGTCGTTCGATACCCTAGGCAGGGGCTTTATGACTGGAAGGCGTTGCAGGTATTTGATGTGATGAGCATTGCTATACCGAGGAGGCGATCTCAAGCGGAGTGGCCAATGATTCGATCTCGTGACCTCTTCGCCGGTTCGACCCTCATGGGGGAGGTTATCTCATTGGATGGGTCCAGACCTCCTCGCAGCGTCGTTGTGATGCGACGAGCGAGGCAGGGCTTGGCGCTCAAGATTTCTTCACTATTGTTGTTTGCTGAACCACGGGACTTGGTCTCCGCTGTCCTTGAGGGCTCATCTTGACGAGGCTAATTTTTGTATACAACAATTTATCAATATCAAAAAGGGGGAGATTGTTAGTCTTATTAGTTTAGCTAACAAGATTGTTTTGATGTTGAAAAAATAATTTTACAAAAAAAAATTTGCATGAAAATTTTTTTTTACAATTTTAATTAATTTTTCATACTATTGTTTGATATTATATTTTACTGTTTGTGTTAATTTGTTTTACAGGATTCAAAGTATATATTTGTGATTTAAGAGATCCAAGATTAGTTTTAGGAATTATTTTTATTTTTAATAGGATCTTTTGTAACTGAATTCAATTGATATTTGATTCAAATGTTTTTAACTAATCAATAAGGTAGAAAAACTACTTGAAGAAAACAAAATTTTATAAAACTATTTTCCACTTCATACTTCAATTTATACATTGTTGTACATAAAATAGTCTCGCAAGGGCGAACCCTCGGATGCGACAAAGATTAAGATCCACTCCCTCACAAACAATAATGGCAAGGTAATTCCAGGCACTAAGCTCTGCCTCGCTCGTCGCAATACAATGACAATGCAAGGTACGACCCATAAAATAGCATCCCAGCGATATCGCGACCCGACGATAGGGGCTTGGGATCGACCCAGCATGGTAGTTGATCGTCCCTCTTGCACCCGCTTCCTCATCGTAACAACCCTCACGACATCTCCGAGGCCAGGAACTCTCGCTTAAGACATCAGAGTATCTTGCCTAACATGGTAACGGCTATAAGCCCACAAGCCGGCCTGAAAAGCCTACTTCCATAGCTAGGGGTGTTAAACGGATCGGTCCGTGCGAATGCGGGCCTAAACGGACTTGGTCCGTTTAGGCCCGCATTTAAACGGACCAACTTTTACTTGGTCTAGTCCACAAAAAAATGCGGATCGATCCGCATGATCGGCGGGCTTTAAGCTAATTTAATGTCAAATTAGCCGGTCCGCACGGACCGGACTTAGTCCGCATAAATGCGGGCCTAAATGGGCTTGGTCCGTTTAAGCCCGCATTTAAGCGGACCAATTTTTGCTTAGTCTAGTCCGTAAAAAAATACGGACCGATCCGCAAAGCCCACGGACTGGCGGTCCGTTTAGCATCCCTATCCATAGCCTACAGTTAGAACATGGTCTTTTCATTGTCTTTTCTTATTTATTTTTTATGTAACACAACTGTAACAAATAATCAATGCACGTAACCTCTCTTTCCTCTATAAATAGGATTGTATTGTTAGCAAGAAGGGAGGGGGCAATCTTGTAAGCAGACACTCTACAAATTATCCAATATCAATAAAACTTCCGTCGTGGACGTAGGGTCCGGTACCATCCGAATTTAGCCGAACCACGTTAAATGTGCGTGTAGCATATCTAATGCATCTTCTCCCTTTCATTTCCATTCTCACAACATTTTCGGAGCGGCATTGATTCCTGAAACTTATATCTGGTTGACTGAAGTTCTGGTCCTCCGTAAGAATCAAATTTCACCGTCAATATTTTGGCGCCGTCTATGGGGATCATCCGCTCTTTGAAGTTTCCATTGCCATTCGACAATGGCCAGAGGAAGAACAACTCGGAGTTCTATAGCTCCATCTTCTCAACAGCATACTATCGCGCCTAAAATGCAGGAGGTGCAGACACCTGATCAATCTCGATCGGCTTTAGAAAATACAATCAAAGAATTGGCTGAGATTGTTAAAGCACTCACCCAAGTGCAAGCATAAAATGCCCAAAGACAAGAAGAGGTCGTGGCGCAACTCCAGCAGCTTCGAGAAGAAGCTTAGAGAGAGGTTCGTGACGACCGCGACAGCCAGCAACTAGGAGGCTCGCAACATGTGGAAAGTTCTACCCCCCAACGTGAAAGCTAGCATCCGGTAATGGACGAGGTTCTCCAAAGGTTGAAGTTACTTGAAGAGCGCCCACAGCCTCAGAATAATCAGACACCATATGAGGAAACTTTGCCATTTTCTGTGGAGATCGAGAAGCAGCCTCTCCCGCAGAAACTCAAGGTGCCCGTTATCCCGCTATATGAAGGGAATAGCGACCCAAACGACCACCTAGACGCGTTTAACACTCAAAGTGCCGTGTGTTTCTCGCCACATTAGGGGCAACACCTCGCACCTGGCTCAGACGGCTCCCCGCATGCAGTATTGGCAGCTAAGAGGATTACCAGAAGAAATTCATTGACCAATACCGAGCGTTGAAGAGACAACTCGTACCTCCCTGCCATCTTGCAATGATCTTCCAATGCAAGGATGAGTCGCTCAAAGATTACATAGCCCGGTTCAGACATGAGGCCAACTCCGTGGAAAACCCCTCGGAGGAAAGCATTCTAACAACCATCTCAGCAGGACTCCGCAAAGACGGCAAACTATACACAAGCCTCTACAAGTCCCCCACTCAAGATCTCACTACATTCTATGATCGGGCAACCAAACAAATAAGGTGGGAAGAAACCTTCGGAACGGAGGAACCTAAGTACAAAGTAAGCCAAAGTGGTCCCACCACGAGCAAAAAGAGGAGCAGCGAGAGTCATGATAGCCCCGCTCCTCATCTCGCGAAGAAGGCAAAATCTTAGTGGCCCAGAGACTGCTTCGAGAACTACAGTATCCTGTCAGAAACCCAGGATAAAATCTTCGTCACGGAAAGGCATAATGAGAATTTTAGGAAACCTCGGCCATTAAGGTCATTCCCTAAAACCAAACACCAGAGCAGATTCTGCGCTTACCACAATGAGGCCAGGCACACCACCTCTGAATGCCATGCTCTGAGAAATGCCATCGAACGCCTCATCGGAAGAGGCCGATTACAGGAGTATGTGGTGAAATCATCGGGGCAGTACGCTCAACAGGCCCAGCGAGTAGTTGTTAGATGTTTTAAATATAATCGCAAGCATACAGCGTAGATGTAGTAAAGAACCGACGAATAGGGTCGATCCCACAGAGAAGTTTTGTTCTTTTTAAATACTAGAATCCTTACACTTTAACTATCCAGATTGATTAAAGAATGGAGAGAGTAGTAGAGAATAAAGAGGATAATGCAATAAAGAAAAGTAAAGATGTAAATTAAAGAAAGTTTCAAATATAAAAGGCCTAGGATTAGGACTTACCTCACCTTATGAGTTCT
>JANHAO010028035.1:0-10702 GCA_026873985.1 Saraca asoca
TTTAGGCAAAACCATCCCTAAATAAATTAAGTAATCATAATAGAAAATAACTCAATTAATTATTAAAGAACATAGTTGTGGTGAAGCCTCAATCCTAGGCTTTTCATTATTATATTTTGATTATAATTTACCTATTACTTTTGCATTAGATCTTTCTTTTCTTTCGCTATTTTTATTTGATTTAGGCATCTTAAATTGCAAACATTTGATAGTCAGAAACAAGATCTCTGTGGGATTCGAGCCATATTCGCTAGTACTAGTTATAGCTACGCCATGCACTTGCGGAGTAAAACAAATAATTAGACATCAATGACTCAAACTTGCTAAAGAAATTCTAAAGAGAGTGAACAAAAAAGGAAGTGAAAGTACACCTATTCTATAGTGTGTGATGTGGAGCAATAATATACTTATATTTTATCACTCTTTTACCTGTTGGAGGAAGAAGTATTATACAAATCTCACTTATACTGACACTTCAAGTATAAAGGGTATTTATAATACTCATGGGAGACTGTTGATGTATATACATAAATATATTAATAAATAAAGCTCTTGCATCTAGATGAATGAATTTTAAAATGCAATAGATATATATATATATATGAATGATGTATTTGAACGTTTTGAAAAATCTAAAAAACTCATGAACTTAGACAATAAAAAGGTTCTAAAATTAATATTCAACATTCTTCCCTAATTTTGGAATTTCTTCACTCCAAGTCTTGTTCACAATCTCTGAAAATCTTTGAATTTGAGGGGCTTTGTAAAAATATCTGCAAGTTGATCTTGAGTCTTCACATAATTTAGCTCAACTTCCTCCTTCGCAATATGCTCTCTATTAAAATGATATATTGTGTCGATATGCTTACTTTGATCTTGAAACACTAGATTCTTTGCAAGTCTAGAGTAGACTTATTATCAATGCAAATCCTAGTAGCTCTATCTTGAGGCAAGTCAATTTCTTCTAATAACCTTCTAACCCATATAGCAGGACAAGAAGTAGCTGCCACATATTCAAATTCGAAAGTTAAGAGTGTGACAATTGATTACTTTTTGGAACACCATGAGACAACATTATCACCTATGACAAATACAAATCTAGTGGAACTTCTTCTATCATCAATATCTCTACCAAAATCACTATTACAAAATCCCACAAGCTTGAAATTGTTAGAAGAAGAATAAAATAGCCCATACTTAATAGTTCCTTTAAGATAACAGAGAATTCACTTAGCAACTTTCATATGAGTGGAAGTAGGATTTTCCATGAAATGACTCACTATTCCAACTGCAAAGAGAATATCGGGCCTTATTCAAGTTAGGAATCTCAAGCTTCCCACAATGCTTTTGAAAAGAGTGGGATTTTCTTTCTCCCCATTTTCAAACTTTGACAATTTTATACCATTTTCCATAGGTGTGTTCATAGGATTACAGTCAAGCATTTTGAACTTCTTCAAAATTTCCTTTGCATAGCCTTTTTAAGAAATAAAGATACCTTCCTCCAATTGTTTCACTTTTAGGCCGTATGACATGAGCCCTATTTTAGTCATCTCAAACTCAAGTGTTATAGCCTTCTTAAATTCTTCAAAAAGGATTGTTACCAATGAAAATAAGATCATCCACACAAAGACAAACAATCAAAATATCTCCATTACCATGATATTTGACATAAAGAGCATATTCATTAAGGCAACAAAAAAATCCATTGTCTTAAAAGTACTTCTCAATGCAACTATTCCATACCCTAGGTGCTTAATTCAAACCGTACAATGCTTTCTTCAATCTTAAAACTTTATCTCCTTATCTGTTGATGACATAACCCAATGATTGCTCAATATAGACTTCTTCTAGATAAACATTTAGGAAGGCTAATTTCACATCAAGCTGATAAATCTTCCATTTCATTTGGGTTGCCAAAGAAATAACCAAACAAATAACCTCCATGTGAGCAACAAGTACATAAACTTCATCATAATCAACTCCATGCTTTTGCTTACAGTCGTTAGCAACAAGTCTTGCTTTGTATTTCTCCATATCTCCAATAGCATTCTTCTTCGCCCTATACACTCATTTGACTCCAATAGCTTTAATGACTTTCTGGTAGTGTTGTTAACTCTCAAGTTTCATTTTTCTCAATGGCTTTGATTTTTTCATCCATGGCTTATCTCTATCAATAATCATTTATGGCTTTTTCAAAGTTTAAAGACTCACTATTTGCAAAAGATAAAACAAATCAATAGCTTAAGTTACCTCATACAAATTAATAAGTCTTCTCATTTTTTGTGGCCTTTCACTTGAACTCCTTTCATATGATGATGATGTCTCATAAGTTGGAGCAGGTGAAGGATGTGGAGTTACTGCTTGCATTGGTGCTATAGACTCTTGTTTATCTTCTTGAAAATCTAGGGGAAAACCATAGATTTTTTCTTCTTGGACCTCTCAATTCCATGTTAATTTTTCATCAAATTCAACATCTCAATTCACTATTACCATTGCTTGGGTTGTACAATCTATAGCCTTTGGAATTTGAATTATAACCAATAAAAAATATTTAACACTTCGATCATCAAGCTTGGATCTTTCTTGGTGTGGAACTTGAGCACATGCAATGCTCCCAAAAACTTGCAAATGATTAACATTAGGCTTCATTTCACTTCAAGTTTCTTAAGGAGTTTGATCTTGGACATTTGATGTTAGTGAATGATTAGACAAATAAGCCACACAAGAGACAGCTTCTGCCTAAAACTCCTTGGGCATATCTTTGGCTTTTAGCATGCATCTAACCATGTTAAGAATGGTTCTGTTCTTCTATTCGATTACTTCATTTTGTTGTGGCAATCTTGGAACAATCAAAGGATGATGAATTCCATGAGTTTCACAATATTCATTAAATTCTTTGGAAGTGAATTCACCTCCTCGATCGGATCTCAAAACTTTGATCCCATAGCCATTGTTTTTTTTTTACAAGAGCCTTGAAATTTTTGAATGCAATAAAAGATTTTGATTTTTGCTTTAGAAAGTAAACCTAAGTTTTTCTACTTAAATCATCAATAAAGAGTATGAAATATTTACTCTTACCAAATGAAGGTGGATTGATTGGCTCACACACATCGGTATGTACAAGTTGAAGTGGCTCGGTTGCTCTAGATAAGGCTTCTTTTGGAAAGCTCCTTCTAGCATGCTTCCTAAGAAGATATGCTTCACACAATTAATTGGGATGATTGATCGAGAGCATTCTTTTCACCATTTTCTTTTCTCCCATGGCCTTGAGTGCTCCAAAATTCAAATGTCCAAACCTCATGTGCTAACGCCATGCTTCATTTTGCACACTAACGTTCAAACACTTTGATTCAATTGTCGTAAAATTCAAGATGAACATTCTATTTCTTGACATAAACACCTTAACAATCAAATTTGAATTTTGATTTCTAAGCCAAAGACATCTATCTTTCATTAGAACTTTATACCCTTTTTCAAGGAGTTGGCCCAAACTTAAATGTTACTTTTCAATTGAGGCACATAGTAAACATCAGTAATTAGTTTATGGCTGCCATCATTGGAAGGGATAAGAATTGTACTTTTCCCTTCAATATGGAGTTTTAAATAGTCTCTAAAGGACACATTACCATTCACCTTTTGATTAAGCTCAACAAATTTTTCTTCGTAGCCACATATGTGATTGCTTGCTCCATTATCCAAATACCATGAACAATTAGCACCATTATCTTCCTCTTTTAGAGTTAGTAGCAAAGTTGAATCTTCAACTTCTTGCTTATCATCAACAAGATTAGCTTTTTCTTCAACATCACTGCTAGCATTATGACATTCCCAAGAATAATGGCCAAATTTATGACAATCGTAGTATTCAATTCTAGATTTGTCATACCTCTTTTCATTTGAATTTTGATAAAAGCCACATCCATTTCCTCTTGATTTTCCACGACCTCTAGGTGATGAATGAACTCTTTCTTCATTGTTTGAATTCTCACCATTGCCTCTTCCTTTTCCTCCCTGGAAGGCTCTTCTTGTCTTCTCTTGATTCTTAATTCATAGGCCTGTGGAGAACCATCCAATTCTTCAAAAGTCATGGTGTCTAGATATTTTGACTCTTCAATGACACATACCACATAATCAAATTTGGAAGTCAAGGAACAAAGATTCTTTTCCACCACATGAACATTTTCAACATTCTCCCTATATCTCTTTAATTGATTCACAACTGCCTTCACCCTTGAACAATAATCCAAAATTGATTTAGATTCCATTATCATCAAGGCTTCAAAATCACCCCTTAAAGATTGAAGTTTCACCTTCTTCCTTTGTCAACACCTTGGAGAGATGTTTGTAAAATCTCCCAAGCTACATTTGAGGTGGAAGCATCAACCACCTTCTCAAGCATAGCTTCATCCAAAGCTGCATGGATCATGGAAAGTGCAAGCTGATCTAATTTGTGATTCCTGATCAAGGTCTCTCTTGGATTTTGATTCAAAGCTATTTCATTTTTTGGTTCTTGATAACCTCTCTATACAATATCCCATGCTTGTTGGCTACCAAGCAAGGCATTCATTTATATACACCAAAGGGCATATTTCTCCTTTATGAGCTTAGGAATTGGTGGAAGACCACTCATCTTTTCTAGTTTAACCAAGCTCTAATATCACTTTGTTAGGAGGAAGATGTATTGTATAAATCTCATTTATATTGAAACTTCAAGTACAAAGGGTACTTATAATACTCATGGGAGACTCTTAATGCATGTACATAAATATATTAATAAATAAAGCTTTTGTATCTAAATGCATAAATTT
Source organism: Saraca asoca (assembly GCA_026873985.1). Classification (NCBI taxonomy): domain Eukaryota; kingdom Viridiplantae; phylum Streptophyta; class Magnoliopsida; order Fabales; family Fabaceae; genus Saraca; species Saraca asoca. Next base: position 4,809 of record JANHAO010028035.1, read on the forward strand.
TAAAATGCAATGAATATGTATATGAACAATGCATCTAAACGTTTTAAAAACCCAAAAAGCTCATGAACTTAGACAATAAAAAGGTTCTAAAATTAATATTCAACATTATCTGACTTCCTGCATAATTAAGTTGGTCCACATGCAAGTATAGACTTCTTTTTCCTTATATACCACAATTAATGTTAGAGAATAACCGAGTTGCCATTGAGACCAACGAATGGAAATAAGTTCAGGCAGATTTATGAGAAAGAATGGTAGGATTGAAAGTGAGGCTTTTAATGCCCCATAAAAAGGAATGGTTATATTTTCTGTGTTTACTTTCCTCTCTCACAGGTCTATACTTGAGATACTTTCCAAATGCCAACTATGAATTTAGTCAAATAGTAGTCATTTTTCTCGGCAGGGCCTTAGCTATTGATCTCTTCCCTATCTTGTTATTTTAGTCTTCCTTAATGTTAAGTCACTAAGTGTGGTAAGAGGTTTGGGTTGTTGTATAATGGACATGCATCTTAAATTCAATTCTCTTGACTTTCTTAAATGCTTGGATTTCATGGTATTCAAAAGATAAAATAAATACTTTTAAAGAATTTTGTTTTTATTGAAATACCATGGGCTTTAGCTTCTACTAACGGTAAGAGGAAGACGTAAATCCATGAAACCAGCAATACCTAACCTTCCCTCAAGCACATCATTGTGAGGCACTGCATTATTGAGATATACAGTACTGGTGAATCATGATATTATTAGCATTTTGGCTTTTTGCCACAGTGGATGTCAAGTGGGAAAGTATTTCCCTTTGTGATGTCAATTGGAAACAATGCCCAGTCTAATGTTGAGGAGTAGTGCCAACGTTGCCAAAAGGCTAAATGCCCAATTTTTTGCGATGGTTAGGTTTTTTCACATATATTACGTAGCACAGTATAAATTTTGATGTCATTAACGTTTTTCATCAACGTTGCCCACTCCTCAGCATTATTCGAGAATTAGTTTCTAATTGACATCACAATGGGAAAAACTTTCCCACTTGGCATCCACTGCGGCAATAACCCTAGCATTTTCGCGTTAGCTCACTCTTTCTCTATATGTGTCTATCTATACATAGCATAACTATATTTCACGGTCAGAACTTGCCTCACGTGACTGGAATGAGTAAAGACAAGGTGAAATATAATTCCTTCGCATTGATATGAGTGAAGATAAGTGTACTATACAGGGCAGACTGGCGGTCCAGTTTTTACCAATATGCGATGCAATGCATTGTGTGATCATAAGTAGCGAAGAGACAGAAAAATATCTGTTTTCAGTGAAAAGAACATACTTGATGTGATTCATAATTATATTTTACTATCCACATGTTAGTATATAAATAGAAGCTTTGTGATATATTTCGGAATAAAAGAAATGACGTCAGAGGATTAACTTTTATTTTTAATTTAAAGTTTTGTTTTTCTTCTTCTAAGCAGACTATAAATAAGCAATTAGGTAGAGTTCAATCTCACGTTAATTCTTCTTTTTATGCAATTTTTGTTAGAAAAAATATAAAGGTGAAGTAATAGAAAAGATAGAATAAGGAAGAAATAGTTTTGAGACTTATATTATACTTTTCTAAAAACTTTTATGCCCCAAGTCACAACAAAATTCAAAACTTTTTAATTTAAAGTAGTAAAAATAGTTTAGTAGAAAGTTATATTTATAATTATTAAATAAACGTGATTTTTCATAAAATAATTGTATTTCTACGTCTTTTAAGAAATTTAAATTCTAAAATAATAATAAATTAAAATTATTTATTCATTAATTTGAACTCAAGAGCTCATCTTTAACTTTTAATATATATATAAGATTATTAGTTAAAGCACATAACCAAACCCTATTAAGGTTTTCATTTATATACCCTTTTAAACTGTCTTTTTTAGGTAATATAGAACTTAAAAAGTCACCACCATTCATAAACTATTAACAATCGCTCTGTAGTTTGAAATATTGGTATTTATAGTTGACTTTTCACACAAACAAATATCATGCATGTAAAATGGTATCTCTTGATTTGAACATTCAATTATTGTATATATCTTAGAATTTTAATGAGGTTGATAGTGTCCACTGATTAAACATCAACTCCTAATGTTAGAATTAAAGATATAACACACATAATACCTATTTAATTTCAATCAAAGGTTTATAAATTTTTTAGCACAATTGAAGTCATATGTTTATCCTATTCTTTATGAACATTTACAAGAGAGACCCCAGTTCTTTTGTTTAAGTGGCACCACTTCAATGTTATGTGGAGTTTCCTAAATGTCCCTATTACTTTGAACATTTAATCAAAAACTCCACTATGAGTCAAAAACTCATAACTATTTATGACAATGTCTGTAGATTGAACCTCAACTCCTAATGTTAGAATTGAAGATATAACATACATAATATCTATTTAATTTCAATTAGAGATTTATAACTGTCTTAACACTATTATGGTCATATGTTTATCCTCTTCTTTATAAGCATTTACAAAAAAGACAAATGTTGACACCAAAATCCAGTCAACTAATTTCCTTTGTATCACACCCCTGACTACATGTTTGGGAAAAAGAGAAGAAGAACAACAAAGGTTTGAGAAGAAATAAGAAAAGGACAATAACACCAGAGATTTATCGTAGTTTGGCCAAAGCCAGTTATCGGCCCCTACATCCATGTTGCTCTTTTGTTATTTACTATCCAAAGGTCTTGTTAGACCAGATTACAACGGCTATCTTACTTCCTCACAACTAGCAATGTGTTCTCCTAATGAGAATTTTGGATATATGAAGTTCTCTTTTTCTTTACTAGTAGAGTTTTCTGTCTCTCTCACTCCTCTCTTTACAATGATCTCTTCCCTTCTATTTATAGTGAGGGAGAGAGTCACAAATGTAATTTTCTTGTTCGACAAAATGATCACCTCCATCACTTATAGCATTAAATGTTTGCTGTCGGACAATTAATGCTGGGCAAATCATTGTTAGATTTCCGGGGAGCTGATGTGTATTGCCTAAGACCTAAGCTGTTAATTTTTCTGGGGGGTTTCAGATTGTTGACTGCACATTGTACGGTCGTTTGTTAGCGATGGGCTGAAGAGGAGATTGTGGGTCGAGGTTCCAGGATCGTTACTTTCATCCTCGTTTGGTCGCTTATCGATCTTAGCTGACGCAATCATAACTCTTTGCATCTTAGGTCCCGCGACATAGCGAGGCTTCATGGCTTCCGATTGGTGACCGCAGTCCCTTTCTGGCAGAGTTGGATTCTGCTCTGGGTCCTATCTTTGTTTGATCACATTCGCCCCTTGGACGCTGTCCTACTCGAACCTCATATCCTAATAATGCCCATAACAGACCTCAATTCTCTTATTGAAGCCGTACCACTTCAATGGTATGTGGAGTTTCTTTTATGCCTCTATTGCTTTGAACATTTAATCAATAACTCAACTATGAGTCCCAAACTCACACAACTATTTATATGCAATTGATAGCACTAAGTAATTTCAAACATGTGGAATAGGTTTGTTAGTGCTAGGAGACACATATCAATAACTTGTTATTACCCATTAAACTTTGTAATTAGAGGTTACTAATTCAAAATTGAGTTCCCATTATTGATGTCTAATCTCAAGGGCTTTAAACCTATTCCCAAAAGAAAAGCTTTCATCATTAACTTTTTGATGAGCCTTTTTTTAATTTGGATCCATCAAGTTTATACTAGTTTCATATAGTCTTGTGATCATAACATCACAAATCAAATATCAAATGTATTTATCAAACTAATATGTTTGGACTTTACCATAGTAAAATTCTTAATCCTCTAGACATATATTAGTTTTTAATGAAATAATACAATGATATGGTTGATCTTGGTTGTGACCATAACTCTTTTCCATTTTTAGAATTCCAGTCATTTTCCTCTTTGTTTATTGCAACCAGATTTCCACAAAGAAATGAGTTTCATAAGCCTATTATCTGAAGCTCTTGAAATGACTCGTCTATCACAGATAATTTTGTATGTAGACTTCATTATCACTAGTTGATTACTCAACTAGCATTTATATTTTCATCCTGTGATATTGAAATTATACAATCCCAAGTTTATGAATCTTTAAGATTCCTATAGGATTTTATTAATATTAGTATTTGGAACATTTATGTTCATTTTGAAATTTGCAAATAACAAATGCACTCATATACTCATAGTGAGTATCTATACAATTACCAATGGCATCAGTTTGATCAATTTAAACAATTGATTAAACAAGAAATCTAACTTTGTGTGAAATAATTATAAAAGGTATTATTATTTCCAAGAGATAAACTTTTGAAATGTGTTTCCAATTTTATCAAACTAGTTTTCAATCATTTTCCACTTAGTTTGTAAAATTGAATAATTTCTTAAATAACAAGACAATTCCAAAGATAATTCCCACTATGCCTTTGCACATTTATAATGAGATAACTCCTTTGATAGCCCCAACTATGCCTTTGCACCTTTATATCAAAGATAAAATTTACTTTACCAAAATCATATCTTGAAGGTAAGATATTTTTCAACCTTATTCACATAGAATAATTTTGTCTTAATAACTGATATGCATATACTTTATATACAAATATAATTAATTCCATGATGCTTTGTCACATATAAAGTAAATATAATTCTTATGCTCAAAACTATGGGACATCATTATAAAATTAGACTTATGTGCCATTCTTTAGTGCCTCAATAGAATCATATAAAATATATCATGTTCATGGAATGTTCTTTTATATATCAAGAATAACAAATGATATCCATATTATTCTATCACATCTAGTTAACTATTTTCTTTAAATAGTTTTTTCTAGATTTCATATAAAATATGACATGTCATGTGATACTACATACTTTATCTAATTCATTGTCACTAAATTAAATACAAGACTTCTTTATGAATACTTTAATTCATAATTCCATATTTTAGACAATTGAAGAGTTAAATGAAAGTATGCAATGCCTTGCACCCTATTATTGATAGAAATGTTTATCATTTCTCATGTGGATCCATCTTTCTAAACTATCCTAAATAAGACTTCAAAAGTAATGTAAAGACTCAAACAATCTTTGTTGTCTTTCTATCAAAATAAAACACTACAAGAAAAATGGTCAATACCTGTGGATTTTCCTACGAATTTTGGCTTAAAATCCACAGGTAAGACATTTCCTGGTGATTTTCCTACCAAAAAAAATCCTCAGGTATAACGTTCATGAAAATTTTTTTCCTGCAGATTTAAAATCCACAGGTATTTTACTGCAGATATTTCCGTAGGAAACCACATAAAATCTACAAGTAATTTCTCCATCCATGGGCAGATTTTGGTGGAAACTTTCTACAAATTTTCCTACAAATTTTTATTAGCAGGAAAGAATTTCGCAAGTAAATCCGTAGCTAATTCCACAGGTGACATTTCGTAGGTAAATCCGTAGGAAATTTTCATAGCTAATTTCGCAGGTGACCTTTCGCAGGTAAATTCGTGGGAAATTTCCACAGCTAATTCTGCAGGTGACATTTTATAGGTAAATCCACAGGAAATTTTCACAGCTAATTCCCCAGGTGACATTTTGCAAGTAAATCCACAGGTGACCTCTCCGCAGGTAAATCTGAAAGAAATTTTTGCAGGTAAATCCGCAGGTAAAATTTCACAAGAAAAATTAAAAAAAAAATTATTTAAGCATAATATTCTTTAATCACCTGTATTTTCATAACAACGCATTTATAATACTTCAAATATGAAACCACATTACAAACTAAATATATTAATAAGCAATATTAAAATCCAAAAATAAAAATACAAAATGTTAATTGTCAATATACATATATCCTAAACATC
>JANHAO010028036.1:0-10700 GCA_026873985.1 Saraca asoca
TAAGGGGGGGCTTGTCCCTTCCCAGCATAGGCGCCTTTTGGGGCAAGTGTTGCCTCCGAAGGACAAACCCGTGAGGTCGTGGGGGGTTCGTCCCCGGGGGACTTCGGTCCTTGCACATAGCCCGACCAGAGCGAACAATACTTGTGCTGTGGAAACCTAAGATGGTATTAGAGCTGGATCGGCCTCTGGTCTGATGGGTCGGGGGGGATGTAAGTGTTACACCCCAACATCCCACATCGGCTAAGTCGGGAAGGGGACAGGTCCATTTAAGGGGGGACTTGTCCCTTCCCAGCATAGGCGCCTTTTGGGGCAAGTGTTGCCTCCGAAGGACAAACCCGTGAGGTCGTGGGGGGTTCGTCCCTGGGGGACTTCGGTCCTTACACGTAGCCCGACCAGAGCGGACAATACCTATGCTGTGGAAACCCAAGAAATACAATAAAATAAAACGATACAAAAATAACAAGGAGAATGGAAACATAAATCAAGCATGGAAACCATATAGTTAAAGAGATAACACTTCACCTAGAATCCAGCAAACAAAGAAAAAAAATTAATCTGAGGAGCATCTATGTTGAATAACTTGTTCATCCTCACCACATCAAAACATCAATTAAGCAAGAGTTTCTAAAAGGATTAGCAACCATGAAATAGGGGATTCAATAATGATAGTTCACACAAGCATAGAACCTTTAGTATCACAAGCTGAGAAAATGAACAAAGATAGATACCTAGAATTCTATCAAAGCTTCCTAAAAATAAGACCATGGTTTAGTAATGACTTCCTTGTGACTTCTCCATGAATGTTCTAGGTTTTTATGTATTCATCCAACAAGTGTAGCATCAAATATGTTATTCATATCATACATCTATAGTTTAGTATTGTCTTTTCTATGTTATAAATCCTTAAGACATAAACATTTAGTATAGATCTCAATGTAGTATGTAAGATACTTTAAAAAAATATACCATCTATTAATGTCCTTGCCCAATCTACCACTACAGTATGCAGTAAGTGAAACATTTTAGACAAAAAAAAAAACAAAAGCAAAAGCTCATAGCATCAAAGGAAACACACTACCTTTAAAAGGGTGTATACAACAAAACACAATTATAAATCTTTGCCAGAAGAAAACATAGAAAAGAGAAGAATATTCAGAGTGACAAAAACTTCATCAAGTAATGCAATAAAATTAATACACACCAGATGTGGGGCATTCATCATATAGCATTTACAACAATTTCAAATGATAAAAATAACATGAAAACGTGTAAAAGAATTTGGATAATTTAGCAAATTGAGAGATAACTACCTTAAATATGGCCAGTGAAAATCACACTACAAACATAAGTAGAACATTGTTAAGCAAAAACAACAAATAATTTAGGAAAAACAACAAGTCATAAACTAAGAAGAAAAGAATTGGGGATGAGGATTGGAGCACAACCTCATGCTAGAAAGATTTTGAAATTGGTGAGGAAGCCAAAATATACCACTAGATGATTAAATTAGGTATCAAATAATAAAAAAAAATTTAAAGGATTTGAATTTTTTTTTTTATAAATTTGAGGCTTATAAACTTCAAATGAAATGATTAATCAAAGAATATAATTTAAATTCAAAAACCATTTGAATTCAAGCAATAAGAATGAATAAAATTTGAAACTTTTTGAATTAGAGTAAAAGGCATATCTCATTTTACATATGTTTTTTTTTCACAAATAAGGAAACATGAATTCTAAACCAAGTTAGCACAACCTTAGTTAGTTGCAATCGAGTAAATTTGCCACAGGTACATAACAAATAACATGTGTAGAGGTGTTGCGGATGTCAGCTTCCATTGCAATGGCTCTAATCATGCAATCAAGTGAAGTCATTCCTCCAGCTTGGCAAAAGCATGGAATGGCGCATGTATAAATTTGGTTAGACGTGTTTGGATGGCTAAAACAGTTCTTTGTACTCACTGACATGCATAGTAATGGAGAACAAAGCACTAGAGAATTTGCACAAATATTAAATAGTATTGATATTGATATGAAAGTGGTGGAGTTTTAAAAGGCAATTGATATAGCTAGTAAACCAAGAGAAGAGTGAATTGACTTTTACAAAATAAAATTTTTTAAATAAATGCTTTTGTTTAGTTGAAAATATTTTTGTAAATAATTAAAATATAATCAAAAATATTTTAATAAATATGAAATTTAAGAAATAAGATATGTAATAGAAAAAGTGTAAGGGTTGAAGAGGAAGACAAAAGAATTTTTATAAGAGTTTAATTGTCTAAAAAAAATTTTGTTTTGGGTCTACTCTTCTCTTCTCAAGCTCCTATGGATCACTTGAGATATTCATTAGTTGTAAATAAATTACACCATTTAATCTCACAACCACCCCTTTTACAATAACCATACTTGTTCTTCTCAAAAGAACCTTTCACCAAGCTTTATCATAAAACTTATCATAAGCTATCAAGATCTTATTCAAAAAAACTCCCTCTTTCTGTCAATCTCTAGCTTATACCTCTCCAGAAGGATTTTATCAAGATCTCTTAAAGAGATTTACATTCAAGATTCAAACACTCAAGATTCTAGATATGCAAGTTTAAGCACTTAAGAGTAGAAGAAGAACTTTAGAATTTGAAGAGCACTTAAAGAGAACATAGGGTAGTTTGAGAGTAAATGCTTAGTTGTAAAAGCTTATTTATAAAGAATTTGCTGAATCAAAACTTGGTCTTCAAGCACTTTCATTTTTTTCTTCAAGTAAACCATATTAGGTTTGGCTTACTTAGATGAAAGGTAATCCTTACCATCCTTGTTGTATCATTTTGTACACTTCAACATGGAAGAACACTCTACTTGCTCTCCTAGATATGTTCATCATTTCCCTCTTTACTAACTTCTGAAAAATAAATAAAATGAGAAGAAAAATATAATGATAGCCTATAATAGGTCAACTACCTCTTTGGCTGAAGAAGTTAAAAAAAATTCTTTTAAATTAGATTACTTATAGTACATGCTTAAGATCATATAATAATATAATAAACGTTAGATACTTTAATATAAACCAAAGGATAGGGACTTTGTCCAAGGGGTTTAACCAAAGTAGAGTACAATTTTTTTAATATCAAAACTTTAGCTAAGTAAAATGAATTTAATTATTTTACTTTGCTTACAAGAAAGGATCATCATCAAAACAAGTTGTCCAATTTAAATATTTTTTTTGAAAACCTAATATAACAGATGGAGAAATAAAATAAGAAGATCATCTTAGTTAAAGTCAATTTAAACATATGGGCCTTCATAAAAAGACAAATAGTGAGCCCAAATATTAACCATGTTTGGACCTAAAATAAATAGATCACTTACTTTAGTTTTCACCAAAATATTTTAGTGGACTTATACTAATAAAACAATTATATCATGAATTTCAAAATTACTTTAGGTTAAATTACTATAATACTCCTTATAATTTCACTCAAATTTTAATTAGGTTCATATAGGTTAAAAGTTTTAAATTGAATCCTTATATTTATTTTTCATTTCTAATCGAATACTTTATTTCAATTTTTTTTAATTAAATTTTGATAGTAATTAACTTACATAAACAACAATTTATTAGTGGGTTATGTAATGAGAGATAAGTGACAATCCTTTCTTTCTAAAAATAAAATAATTTCATAAAATAATATAAATTTTTTAAAATTATGTGCCACTTAAATATAAATAGGAATATTGAAGAAGTTCTACATCAATAATTATTAAATTATATCAAAAGAGCCTTGTCCACGTGTATCATTTATTGACAAAATCTAATAAAAAAATTATAAAAAGTATCTACTTAGAAACAAAAAATAAATATAAAAATTTAATTTAAAATTTTTAAATTATAAAGATTTAATTCAAAATTAAATAAAACTACATAAAACAATAGAATAATATAACCATTAATTTATTTTAATTTGTCCATTTTGTTCCTCAACAATGGGCGGAAGCCTCACGCATTTCCATGGGCCTGGCTATTCTTCCAATAACAGTTCATATTATTAAAGTAAAATTGAATCTTGAAAATAAATAGGTGCTATGAGGCTTTAAATATTTATGTCGGACCAATTAGTTACCAGTTGCTTAGAAACTTCAAACTTGCCACTTTGGACCATGTTATGTGGTCGCATGAACTCATGAGCAATGGTTTCCTCATAATATTGTTGTTTAATTGATACACTAATAGTTAATCAACCTTTGTTTTTGGATTTCTTCTTAAAATATTATCTTAAAGTTGAAATTTTGTTGACCAAGTTTAGTCCCGATTCCTAAAAACAACTTTAGGGGAAATTTGACTTTGAAGAAAATATTTAATTGGAAATTTGCATTGGACTCAAACTGTTAAAGAGCATAATGATTGTTCTATCTGTGCCAAACTCTGGGCGGTTTTGAGTCTGGGCATTTTAAGTAGTCGATAAGCAATTGAGCCTAGACTGGCGACTCTGCCTATGTTGGTGGTGTGGTGTGTCCATTTTTACAATTTGATTACTCTTTACGGCCAAAGACAAATTAAAATGTAATCCTCTTCCACATGTCCTTTAGGTAACCAATCATTGCATATCAGTTGTCTATTTTCTCCATCCATATTTTATGTGGCCACTATCCACCCATTTGTCCGTGGTGAATCTGCCTCAGTTTAACTAGGGCATTGTAGTGCAAGTCATCTTTCTTATCAACAATACTTCACTCATATTTTTTTTTTTTCATTTTTTATCAATCACCTATAAATGAATTGAATTCATTTCAATAGTAGAAATGAATTCAATTCATTTACAAATATGTTTTATTGTTTAAAAATTACATCAAAACTAATTATTTAAAATCACTTGTAAATAATTCTTATTTTTATAATATATTAAAAAATTTATTAAATTTAATGATAAAGTAGATTTTGATAATATCATTATTAATAAAATATTAATATGAGGGTAAGATTTTTATACAGGAATATGTTTCAAATCAAATGAAATAAATTTTAGTGAAATTTCTGAAAATTTTCACAATTGTATAAATGTAATTAAAACAGAAACTCTAAATAAAATAAAATCATCCTATTAAAATTTAAATATTATTTAAAAAAATTCATTTTAGAATGAAATAATATCTTATTTTTAAGCATTCTCAAAAAGAGATTTGGGATACAGTATTCCCACATGGGATATGTATACTCAACAATAGGTCTTAACTATTTTATGAAAAGATGTGGAGTTGGAAGTAGAAAATCTAAACCATTCATTTTTGCTGGCCCGACCACCATTACAACCCAGTAAAAATGAAGGGTTTGAATGTGAATTATACGTTGGCATTAATAACACAATTATTTTTGTTCTAGTAACTAGTTCTTAAACCAAGGCTCCAATTTTAATCCTTTATATTTACACACAATCTCGATTGATTACAGCAACAGAAGTCCTTGTCACACCCAACTGAATTTAACTTCCTAAACTGCATGAATTGCATATTAGAAAGCTATCGTTATAAACTTTCACTTTAGTCTCTCCTAGTTCTTGTCTCAGTTTCACACATTCCATAACATAATAAGTTCAAGAAAATCACGATGCTTCCATGGCAAAACTAAAACAGAATCATAAGTTTTTGTCTTGTCTATCAGAAACTTCCAGTACCACTTTTCCAAGGAAAATATCTTTCTGTTTACTTGCTGCCTCGGTCACACAATTAGTAATTATTAAGAGTGAAAACCTAAGTAGTAAAGAAAGCATTTTTTTCCTCAAAAAGAAAAGTTGATTTGTTTCTTCTATAGTCTGATGTTAGCCTCTAAGGTAAAGCTTTTGCATTTGTCCTATTGTTCCTGTGTCTATTTAGAATTATCTACAGCTTACCTTTAGAAATATTTCAAGAACTAGGATTATGGTTGCAGACAAAATTTATGATTAAAACAATAAAGCAATTGGGGTTACTAGAGCCTTAAAACCTTCAAATTCTTCATATTTTGCCTAGCAGTTTTATTCAAACCAACCACCGCATAAAAGGCCAACTACAAGTGAAGTGCTATTGAATAAGACAATATCCATGTTAAAAACTCGAAGAACGGTGATTGCACCACTAACTTACCAACAATCACCTAACACACTTAGATACTGGTGTGGCCTCACACTAATGTAAGCAGTAAAGATAGAAATTATGGTTCAGAGGTTAAGATGTAGAGCTCACACATATTTGTGTTTGTGTATGAAACATTGTGAGTGATATTGACAAGTATATAATTTTATGTATAATACTAAAAAGGAAAAATGATGGTCCCAATATTATTGCTTGAAAACTCATTTTACAATTTATGTGTTAAAAATCTAACTCCACAAATTTTAAAATAAATGAATTTAGTTTAACTTATAAATTACATGTATAATTTTAAAAGAAGTTATAAACATTGACTGCAAAAATAGCATTACTCATAATATAAATAATAGGAAAAAAATTTGATTAATAATATCCGTAATAATTTATAGACTCGCAACTTTTTAACTGTGTGAGAGATATATTGTAAATATAGCATAACTACTATATCAAACCCATAAAAGAGGCAAAATACAAACTAGACTTGGAATACTCTTTTGTCCACTTCACCTGAGCGGTCTCTTCTATGGCATTCCCTCATTAACTGTGACAACTAAATGCAACTTCTTCAGTTAACACCAAAGCCTCTTCGATATGTCAGTTTTATATTCCAAGGCTCACTAATTTCTGGGCACAGAACCCCAATTGTTCCTTTGGCAGTTCCGCCTGAATTTGCAAGTCACCTATAAAATCAGCTCACACCCAATTCATCTTCACTTCCCACCTCCACACCAGAAAGAGAAAAATTAAATTCCAAAAACCAAAGATCCAAAGAAAGAAGACTATGCATATGGCTGCTCCTTTTTCAGTTGCAGCCTTTTCCTATATCGTAAGGTGTTGTTCGATGAGAGAAAGCAATGATCAGAATAAGCAGCATTTAAACAACAGCATCAAGATTAATAGGACTTCTTCTAGGTTCCCAGTTAAGGTTGATTCACTTGGCCAAACAGCCAACAGTAGTCTGAGTCAGGTTGCACTTGTCACTGAAAGTGGGCTACGCCAAAATATTCCTACAAAGAAGCAATTGGTGGATCCTTATCGTCAAGGGGTTATTGTTGAAGGTGGTGTTGGCTACAGGCAGACTGTTGTTATCAGGTCTTATGAGGTCGGCCCTGATAAAACTGCTACACTTGAGAGCATTCTCAATCTCCTTCAGGTGAGTAAGACTGTGTTATATTGACTAAATACATATTTCAATCTATTACTATTTGGTTTGTATCAGTTTCTTCCTTCAAAGATATTGGGTATCACTTTAATTTTCTAATTATTAATCATATCCAATCCAATCTTTGTACTACTGTTGAAATATATAACGGGATGGTGGCTAACAAGACGAATATTTTGTTGATATTGCAATGTTTTTAAGAGAATGAAATTGATGGTTGAAGTAATACTAAATATTTTTAAGAGAATGAAATTGATACTAACCAAATCATCGGGAAGTCAAAATAAGTGTTTACCCCATTGTTTAACCTAGTTTACTGCCAAAAGGCACAACTTCTTCAGTGATGCAAATGCTGGGAACTATGAATGCAATCTAAGTGTATGAGTCAATGACATTATGCAGGAAACTGCATTAAATCATGTATGGATGTCAGGACTGCTAAGTGATGGATTTGGGGCTACGCATGGAATGATGAGGAACAATCTCATTTGGGTTGTCTCAAGATTGCAAGTTCAGGTTGATTACTATCCAATCTGGTAAGTTCTATCCATGATGCTTATCACAACAAGGACAAAAGTGAGAATGAAACTCAAACAGCTTTTAGTTGGAAGATAAAATCAAATTCTCAATTCCTCCCCCACTACAGACAATTTTGTACTAGACATTTTCTTGAAGATGCTCCTTGGAATTCTCTCCAAATTTTTATCTTCATTAATTTCCCGTTTAATATTATAAAAAAAAAAAAAAAAAAAAACATACTTACAAGCATTTAAATATTGATACGTCCTCCTTTAAATTTGTGTAAAAATTTCATTAAATTATTTAATAATTATTAATCATGATATATATCAGATCATAATATGAATAAAAAATGTAATATACTTTTTTTTACATAATTTCTTTAAAAACAAACATATTAGATAATGATAACAATACAAAAAGTATGGATATAAAACGCGATACATTTATTTAAATAAAGTTTTATATATCTATCTTTAAATCCTCCGTAATCATTCCAATTCAACTAGATAAATAAGTAAGCATATCTCCAAATTCAGAATACAATATGACTAACCATAATCATTGCAAATTTTCTGAATATGAAAAGTTTTAAATTAATAACAGGGTCTTAAATTTCCTACCATTATCAGGGGAGAAGTAGTTGAAATTGACACATGGGTTGGAGCTTCAGGGAAGAATGGAATGAGAAGGGATTGGCTGATCAGAAGTCAAGCCACAGGCCTTGTGTTTGCCCGTGCAACAAGGTATATATGTCTAGGCAAATTCCACTAGTAATCTTCAAGTTCTAATTTCCTCAGTTTCATCTTTTATTATGCATGTACTGATCTTTGAGACAAATCATCAAACAGTACATGGGTGATGATGAACCGAAAAACGAGACGCCTATCGAAAATCCCAGATGAGGTTAGGGAGGAGCTTTCCCCTTGGTTTACAGAGAAGAAAGCAATTGAGGAAGATTTCCCTGACAAAATTGTCAAATTGGACAAAGAGGCAAAGTATATGAACACTGAACTCATGGTATAGCCATATTCTGCATAACCCTTAATAGCTCTTGCCAGCAACTCAAAAAATTCAAATAATTATTGACCCTTTATTAATTGTCCACTTTGCAGCCCAAGAGGAGTGACTTGGACATGAACCACCATGTCAACAATGTCAAATATGTAAAATGGATGCTAGAGGTAATATATTTTTTATTGATTCAAGAACCCCTTAATACAATAATAAAATATCTGTTGAACGGAATTATTGACACATTGCACCTCATTTAAGAATCCCCTTAACACAATAATAAAATATTTTTAAGTATTGCTACTTTCATAATCAAAACCTTTTGACGGAAAGCTTCCTACAGAAAGTGTATTCTGACATTAAATTCACATTTCTAAGAGAAATATGAAATTCACACATGTATATGACTCTCATCACTCTCTTACAATTGTAAGATTCTTGTGATCCGCCAAGTTATATATGATGTGTTTATTTAACATATCTCTCACCATTTCCTATAAAACTCACCAAGAATATGTGTGTAAGAAGTGTGTGGGGGTGTTTAAATGTGAAAGTATTCTTGCTCGCATGTTTTTTCAATTTAGTCATTTCTAGAATGTCACAATTATTTCTGCACTTTTGTAACAGACTATCCCAGACCAAATCTTGGAAAGCAACCAATTATCTGAAATCACTTTAGAGTACAGAAGGGAGTGTGGGAGTTCAGATATAGTGCAATCACTATGTGAGCCTGAAGAAGATGAAGTTCTTCATGATACAATGAACAAACAAGATAATAACAAAAGTCTGCTAAATGGGTTTTCCTTAGCATCAGAGATTATCAAAGGTAATGGAGTTTTGGGATGTCTTGATCAAAGGCCATTAAGATATACACATCTCTTACAAGTCAAAGGGGACAAACAAAATGAAGAAATTGTAAGAGGAAGAACCACATGGAAGAGGAAGATAACAACAGCACCATTTTCTACTTAGCTATTATCTATGTGTAATTGGAACTATATGGAAGTGACAAGCATGCTTTTTGTGAAATGTGTATATACCAAGGAGTCCTTGGCCAAAACATGATGGAGAATCCCACCAAAAAAGAATAAATTCATAAAAGAAAAAAAAAAGGGGTTACATTTCCATTATAGTTCATGGAAAGTTCCAATTGGGTGTTGTATACAAGAAAATTTTCCATTTTAATTCATGAAAAATTGTAATAAAGTACAGTTATATTATTATGTAATATAATTATAAATTTAAAGTATAGAAATCTCTCATTTACTTCTATTTGATAACAAAAAAATCATTAAAAAAATTGTAAGAAATGGATTATTTTTTAAGGCACAAGACATTTTTTTGGTTAGTAATTAATTATTATTTAAATACATGGAATTAAAAAAATATAAATAATATTTAACATATAACATACTAAGATAAAGGCTTAATACAAAAATAGATCCTTAAAATAATACCATTCAGGATAGTATAATATTTGAAAATGTAACTAGATTCAATATATTGCATGTGTATCAAATGGTTTATTACACTTTTAAAAATAAGAAGAAAAAAAAGACTTAATTGATAAAATTATACTTATATATCTTGCAAATTTAAAAGAAAAAAATGACAAGGACTATTTTAGCAATAGGTTGATAGGACCACCCTGTCACTGCAACTAGAGCATCTCCAATGGTGCAACCTATTGAAATTGCTTAATTCCTCTTTTTATGGACTCTATTATGTCACATCATCATTTTTTATTTTACACTACTTAAGCAACTCTCAACTCCAATGGTGCAACTCTAAAAAATTCATTAAATAGGTCCCACAAATTATCTCATATCTTTATACTTCATTTATATTTATTTTTATTTCAACTTAAAATATTAATTTATTTATATTTTAA
>JANHAO010028037.1:0-10699 GCA_026873985.1 Saraca asoca
AAAAAAAAAACAGTGTAAAGGCATGCACTTAAGTACACAATTTTATACACAACTACAAAGCAAATATGAATTGAGACAGAAATATGTACTTGAGACGAAGAGTTATTTCAAACAATAAAAATCAATATGTTGTTTGCTTTTGTTTTTCACTTGATCATGTCTCAGTTTGTTCTCTGATCTAATAAATTGAAATATCATATTTTCGTTACTACAATGTAATGTAACGGATTATATTTTTATTTTTAAATTGTGATATAGTCTGTAACGGTAATATTACATATAACATTGTTATTATGTTATATTTTATAATCAAATTTTTTCTCAATTTTATTTCACAATAATTATATTTATTTATTTATTTTTATATTTTTATGTAATTTTTGGTCAATGAAAACGTAAAAGCAACTACAATCTAAAAAGTATGGTTATATTTCTTGTACCAGAGAGAAAGAATGCTCTTCTTTTCTTCTTGTGCACGCATAGAATTTTAATGTAGGGGTATCTTCGGTTTTGCCAAGACACACGCTTAGCACTTGATACTTTTCTTTGTCCCTCCCAAAGAGGAATGAATGAAACTGATAGGAGAAGCAAGTTTGATAGTGTACTGATAATAAAAGTGTTGGACTAACATGTGTTTTGTGTTAATCAAATAAAAATATTTCAAATTTTTATGGTTTTACAATTACTGAAAATTAAAATAGAGCTATAATATTTATATCTATTTAGAAAAAAACTTTTTAGATCTTTTTTTAAATGTTACACTTAAAGTGAAATTTGAATATTTCATTAAGAAAAGATCACCATGGGGTTTAAATTAAATAAGATCAAGTATTCTAAATACTTTGGAATCAAAGATAAGTTTTGATTAAGTTTAAATAAATAAAATTTGATATAATGAAAATGTAAAATTTTCAATGTAAATTTAATGTTTTTCATCTTTAAATGAAAGGTATTTGTAGATTTTGAAAGTATAAAAGAATTTAATATAGACTTTTAAATTATTTGAAGGATAAATTTATGTAATTTTGTTAGACTTGAGAAGAAACCAAAGTATTTTTTTCTTTAGTTAAATACAAGAATTTGATCATCCTTGAAAAAATATTTCCTCAAATTAATACAAGAAATTTTAAGTTACTTTTATCTCATTATTCATTATAAATGGCAATAATTAACATTAAATCCAAATGTTATAATCTCGCATGTGTGTTACTACCCAACATGACAATTGAAACTTGATTTTTAGAAAGGAGTCTAACATTTCTTTAGCAAAGGTTAAAGAAAAGAATCATTGTATTATTGTAGTGTAAGAAAAGAATTTGAAAAAGAAATTAATTCTAACCTCTTATATATACAGAATTTTGGAAGTTTATAATTCCCTACCCTGCAGACAAAAGGCCTCTGATTGAATTCTCAAGTTACACAAATTTTAATGCCTCTTATTGAATTCTCAAGTTATACAAATTTTAATTTGAGGATTTAGAAATCTTCTCTTCTCAGTGATCCATCATCCAGAGAATACAAGAAAAGGCTATCAATATAAAGCAATTCTATTGATTTTTCCCAGGTAACAAACACTACTAATTAAAAACCCTTCCACCTTTAATATAAACATGTAATCATGCATCCAGTTTCTGAAGCTCGTGACTTTTTTATTATGTAGTTTCAAATATTTTAATTTGAGGAGTATCATATTTTTCTATCAAAGGATTCGGAGCTGATAAGAAGAGAGTATTATTTTACACAGGTACCATATTTACATTTCATTTTTTTTGTAATTGAGATATGATTTTGAATATATAATGTGATCATTAGAAAATATTGTAATTTTTATAGGATATTTAACTTTTATCAATGGGTTATGTTTCAATGCATACTCGAGAAAATTTGTATCAATATGTATATACTTTTATAAGTTTTGTAAAAATTTTTTTATATATTTTGTAATTTTTATGTAAAAATAAGAAATTTTTTTCATACAACTTTGGATGATGGAATTACAATTTTTTTTTTACTTGTTGCATGCAAAATTTATATATACTTACAACTTTATAAAAAAGTTACCAGATTTTATATAATAAGTTGCAACGATTATATTATTTTTACACTATACCTTGATAAAAACTCACAAAATTTGACTACATAACTGTTATTAATTTAATGATTGTCTGGGATCTAAACTAATTTAATATGTTTTCATAATCTCTATTTATTTCTTACTTTTACTCTTTCTTGTATTAATTATATATAGCTTTTCAAATGGTTTTACCAAAGATATATCATTGTAATGATGGTTTCACTTGGATTTCAATAGTTTAATGTAAGTATTCTTTCAAAGGTTCTATTGAGAAAAAATTTGAAAAAAAGTGATTTAATAGTTTTATTTATATTTTGGATATGCAATTTTATTGCAAATGAATTTCAGAGATGGCTTTTCGAATGAGGCTTAGATATACTAATCAGAACAAATTTCTTTTTGTTTCAGTGCATATCAAATTTCATTTTAGTACAGGATCTCCTACAAACTAAGTTTAAAATTTTAATATTGACATTAATTTGATAACTCAATTTAAAATATTGACTGGATAAATGTAGTAAATATTGTGAACTGTAATTTTAAATAGGCACTTTTTACATGATTAAATATTGAAAGCAAAAGTCAAGACTAACAAAAGTTGAAGTCTGTAAATAGAAAAAATAAAAGCCATTGTCCTAATGTAGTTTAAAGATCAGAGTTTGAATCCTAAAGCGATTTGAAAAAGAATCTTAGAATTAAATTAGCAAAAGAAAAGAATATGAAATAGAAATTAATTCTAACGTTTTTAAAGCTAATGATTTTCTATATATCTTTCTTATGAAAGCCTCATATTTTAATATTAATTTGAGATTTTTGAAATCTTCTTTTTTCAGTGATTCATTGGTGAGCACATAAAGACAAATATTTATATGAAGCAATTCTATTGATTTTGTTCGGGTAACAAACAATATTTGTCCCCCTTAAGCCATTAACACTCACATTTGTTTATTTACGTTACAAGGACATGCTATATACATGCATTGCATCTTCGTACAAATAATTTTAACAGTCAAATTTTTCTGTGAGTTCAGATCAAATGGCAACAATAGATTTTATGATGATATTATTTACACTATAAAATATACATTTAACTTTTCTCTTAGAATATATTTGGTTCATAAATGTTTTATCTGTGGGAATCTTTTATACTTGGGAATATTTCTTTCCCACCCTCATAGATGGGAATAAAATTTTTAACTTTCCTTCACAAATTTTATTTCTGGGCATGGAATGATTTTTTTATCTCTTGTGTTAAACATTGAAAATTTTTATTCTCACCTCACTTTCCTAACTCATTTTTTCAGGAATAAAAAATATAACTAATATCAAACATGCTCTTAGTTTAATTCCTTATCTGTTGAAGCTTTTTAAGTTATTAGAATTCTTTTCTTTTAAGTTTAGCTATTATATTTCTCTCTTTTTTTTCTACCTAACAATTAAAACTAAAATTTTTATAACTTAATAACCTTTTTTTTTTTTTACTTTTAATGATGTTATGATTATTATTTTGAATTATTTAACTCATGCGACAAAATTTAAATTTAAATTATTAATTCTTGTGCCGGTTTTTGCTTCAACTATGCCATTAAAAATATAGCTTAACTTTAAAATAAGAAATTATTTAAAAGTTGTTTGGGAAATTACATTAAAAAAAAGTGTGCATGAACATATGGGAGTGCCTTTAATCCCGTTTAAATATATAAACATGTTTTCATCTTTTGAAGCTCACAATTTTTCATTCCAAAGGATTCAAAGCTGCTAGGAAGAGCATATTTGTTTTGTTCTGACATTATTTCAAATCCTAAACACCTTGTCATTAATGATTCTTAAAACTTATCTAATATGGACTCATAGTTTTTATATTTACATTGTTTTTACTATTTACACATATTAATTATATTCTAATTTTTCTAAATATATGATCAAGTTTTAAGTATCAATTATCTTGAATTAGGGTGTTGGATCACTTAGTTGATGGTGGAAAGTTACTCCGTGCAACACATGAATCTCAAATTAGTTAATATTAAAGATGATTTTTTCAAAATTATTATAATAATTATTTTTTTGCATTAAATATTTTTATTTAATTATTGGAGATCATATGCCAAATTATTTGTTAAAAATGTTATGACATTTTTAAACAAACGACAATATGGAAATAAGAGGCAAATTGTTGAATCCTTTGGAAAAAGGTTTGCCCATCAAACAACATTCTTCCTCCATAAATAATTCTAAAGTAGCAATCTCTTTTTGTTTTTATCTAAATGACCATGTTTTATTAATTAAACAATGCTCTGTTTTTCACGTGTTACAAAAGTAATATGTTGATAATTTGAAGGCCGTTGTTTATCAAGTTGTTGGCTTAATGAAATCAATTAAAATTGCTGCACAATACAAACGCAATGCTGTGAATTTTAGAGTCCAACTTATAAGGCTTAACGAGACCAAAGATGGAATACAATATTACATCAGTGATGCTAAAAGAATGGTAAAGAAATCGAATATTCAGATGTGAAAGACTGGTTGAAAGACGTGAATATGATACTTGGAGTGGGAAATGAGGTGTTGGTTGAAGTCATGCTCTTTCCAACTTAGCCACAAAGCAATCACTTTGGCAGAACATGCTTGTCTATACGAATTTTAATCAACTCCAATGATGCAGCAGAATTTATTTAATATTTTAAGGCATTCATCTTTAAATTTTTTTTATTAATTCTACGAACTCCTAGAATTTTGGTCAAAATATTTTATATTTCTATAACTTTTTTTTTAATAAGAGTTACAATTTTAGTATAAAAAGTTGATAATTTTCAAATAATTTTCTGCTGTAATTTTAGTTAATGGAATTATAAATTTTTATGTACTCATTACACACAAAATTGGTATGAAATTGTAACTTTTTCCAAGAAAAAATTGTAATATTTTATATATGTAACTGCTGTATTTATGTTATAATTTTATAAAAACTTGCAAAATTTTTATATTTTAATCACATGATGGCCATTGTTAATTTTTTTGTTTTGTGTTAGATAATCTAAGTGAAACTCATTTGGAATATACAGTTTGATTTTAAGAACCGAATGATCTCTCACTTTTGAAGTCAATGAATTTTTCAAGTGTATTTTTTTCTTGTTGAACCACTTCATTTATTTCTTTTCACTGCAATATCTTTCCACTTCAACTATTTTTAAATTATGATCTATAATTACAATATAACACACAATATTATTATTGTGTTATATTTTATAATTGTAATTTTTTATAATCTTATTTCACAATGATGATATTTTTTTTATGCATTTATGTGTAGTTTTGGTCCATCAAAATATAACTGCAACTACAATTTAAAAGTATAGATATATTTCTTCTGTCACCTTTTTTTTTTTTTTCCTCTTCTACAAGCATATATAGAATTTTCATGTAGGGTATCTGTGGTTTTGCCATAATACACGTTTGTTACGTGATACTTTTCTTTGTCCCTCTTAAAGGGAATGAATGAAATTAATAAGAGATGCTAGTTTGAAACTTTGCTGATGATAGAAGTGCTGGAGTAATGTATTTTTGTGTTATCCAAATGAAGTATTTCACAATTTCGTAGGTCTGCAATTACTGAGAATTAAACTAGTAATCCCGCATCATTGTCAATATATCCATTTAGAAATTTTTTTTTAATTAAAGATGAACCTTAATTAAATTTAAGCAAATAAAATATGACTAATAAAAATGTGAAATTTAGATTCAAGTTTAATGTTTTCTTTAATCTTTAAATAAAAGATATTTGCAAAATTTTAAAATATAAGTTAGTGTAGATTTTTAAATTATGTAGAGAATAAATCCATATAATTTCATTAAATTATAAAAGAAGTCAAAACATTTTTTTCTTTTAATTAAAAGACAAATATTTGATCGTCCTTAAGCATGGAGTACATTTATGTCATTATTCATTATAAAAAAAAAGTTAATAACACCCATTAAATCCAAATGATGTATTTGACATGTGTTACTAGCCAACATAATAATAGAAACTTGATGTTCAGAAAAATATTTTTTTTTTCAACAAATGAAATCTAAAATTTCTTTTGTAAAGGTTAAACAAAAGTATCATTGATTTTTAGATTAAGAAAAGAATATGAAACAGAAATTAAATCTAACCTCTTATATATAGAGTTTTTGAAATTTTTAATTTTTTCTCCAACAGACAAAAATCTTTTATTGGATTCTCAAGTTTATAAATTTTAATTTGAGAATTTTGAAATATTCTCTTCTCAATGATCCATCATTCAAAGCACATCAGAAGAGATTATCAATATAAAGCAATTCTATTGATTTTTTTTTTCAGGTAACTAGCACTATTAATATAAACCTATAAATATGCATTTATTTAGCTTTTAAAGCTCTTAATTTTCTATTATGCATATACAAGTTTTTCAATTTGAAGGATTCAGAGTTGATAAGAAGAGCATATTTGTTTTGTCGAGGTATCCACATTTACACTTCATCCTCAAGTAATTGAGAGATTTAATTCTAAATTACTCTTGTAATCTTTACTTTAAGAGTTAATCTAATTAAAGGAAATGTTGCTATCAAACCCAACTTACTCTGACCTCCAGCCTGCTTGACATTTTGTTCAGGTACCCACATTTACATTTTTGTAGTGCAATTAGTTTAATTAAATAGTTAATATTTTCTTTTTGATATATGTGCCTCAATATTACAAGTAATTTATATTTAATCACAAATTGACATATGTATTAAATATAAAAAATATGATATATATATATGTGTGTGTGTGTGTGTGTGAGAGAGAGAGAGAGAGAGATATTGAAAATTATTGATGGATTAACATACTCTATATATTTATGGTTATAGATTTGGATTAATTTAATTTTTCTAAAAACACTTAAAATTAAATTCTAAAATAAATATTTATATAGTTTATTTATTGGTAAAACTTAAAAAAAAAATTATTCATATCTATAATGTTCCAAAACGTATCTGAAGCAATATTTAGTTCCCCAAAGATCATTGCTACAATACTTTCACTTGGATTTCAGCAACTATTCTTTGAATGGTTCTTACAGTAATTGTCGAAAATCTCACAACAGTTTCAACATTAGTATTCCAGTTTATATTACTTTCTAGAATGTTGTAGATTGTGATCGTAAGTGCAATGTCGTACATGTTCTTATTGCTTTCTCTATCTTCTTAACATGTAATTCATCATTAATATTCAATTTGAGTAGGTATTTATTCACTTTTAACATAAGGATGAAGCCATTAACATTCATATTTGTTTATATACACTATTATTGTAAAGTGATTTCCTATGTCATCTTTTTTAAAATCATTTTATTTTCAATAAGTCTAATTTATCTTTAATTTATCTCCTTAACTTATTATGATTATTTTCTTTTAACTTCAGTTATTATATTTCTTTTCATTTTTTTTTAATTTTACAGTTAGAACTAAAACCTACATTGCTTGATAATTTATTCCTCCTACTTTTGATGTTGTTATTTTTTATTTGATGAATGCAAACCATATTAGAAGTTTAAAGTTTATCTCTAAAATGGTTAAACTGAATTTATCAGTTTTGTATTAATGATAAACTTTGTTCTTTGATGACTATTTTAAAAGTTTATCTGTTCATACTTGCAAATATAGTGCAGGTTCGTAATTTAACTCAAAATTGTAAAATTTGGATTTTTGGGTTTTGCAATGATAATAATGTTCCCTCCTTTTATTATCATTTTGAATTATTTGAGTCAGGCAATAAAATATTTTAATTATCAAATCTTTGTATAGGTTTTTGCTCCAACTTTACAATTAAAAAATAGAATAACTTTAAAAAAATATTATTTAAATGTTGCTTAGGAAATCCTATTTTTTTTTTAAAAAAAGTGTGCATTGGGGGCCCCACCCTTAATATAAATATATAAACTTGATTTCATTTGTTTTTTTTGAATCTCATAATTTTTTAATGCAGATATAAGTATTTTAATTTGATGAGTATAATATTTCCCTATCAAAGGATTCAGAGCTGGTAAGACGAGCATGATTGTCTTGTTCAGGTACCAACATTATTTCAAATCCTATACACCTCATTATTAAGTAGTTGATAAATATTTTTAAATAACTATTGTGATCATTAAAAAAATATTAATTCTTATAATTCTTTAACTATATTAGTTTAATGATTCTCTAAACTAATTCATTATGTAATCATAGTTTTTATTTGAGTAATTTAATGCTTTCTGTTGCACTGTGAGGATTTTTTTATCTTGAAGTATTATTTTTTATATTTTTTTATGTTGCCTATTTAGATTACAAGGTCCATTAGGTAGAACAATTAAATTTTACTAAAAAAATAAGAATAAAAAATAAAAGAATCTTTGAATTCAATTAGTAAAAGAAAAGAATATAAAATAAAATTAATTCTAACCTCTTTAAAGCTAATGATTTTCTATGTATCTTTCTTACAAAAGTTGCTCATTGAAATTTTAATTTCAGATTTCTGAAATCTTCTTTTTTCAATGAGCAGTCATTTAGACTACATGAAGTGAATATTAATATAAATATGAAGCAATTCTATTGATTTTGTCCAGATAATCAAACAGTATTTACCCACCTTAAACATAAGGGGAAGCCACAGTCACATCTATTTATTTATTCACACTATGAACCAAGCTATATACCTAAACGACGGAATCTATGAATTTCACATTGATAATAAACTTTGGCCTTCTCATGATTATTTGTTCACATTTGTAATAAAATTTGGTCCTTCCAATGCTAATATAGTTTCCTCCTTTTATAATTATTATTTTGAATTACTTAACTCATTTGATAAAATTTAAATTTTAATTAGTAAATCTTGGGTTGGTTTTTGCTTCAACTATACAATTAAAGTAGTTTAACTTTAACAAAAGAAACTATTTAAATAAATGTTGTTTGGGAAATTACATTAAAAAAAATGTGCATGAACATATGAGAGTGCCGTTAACCCCATTTAAGTTTATAAACATGTTTTCATCTTTCGAAGCTCATAATTATTTTTTTTTAATATGGTTATAAGTATTTTAATTCGAGGAGTACAATATTTCCCTTCCAAAGGATTCAAAGCAGCTAAGAAGAGCATATTTATTTTGTTTAGGTATCCACATTATTTCAATATGTATTCATAGTTTTTATTTTTACATTGGTTTTACTATTTACACATATTAATTATATGCTACTTTTTATAAATATATGATCAAGTTTTATGCATCAATTATCTTGAATTAGGGTGTTGGACCACAGTATTGGTGGTGGGAAGAGAGATAGAAGAGTTTAAGCTTGACGAAGGCATGGACTACGTTATTGGTGATGAGAAGTATCCATATGAGAGGAGTAACTTATTTGGCATTGTAAGGGTTTTTTTTTTTTTTTTTGTTTTTTAATATTGCTTTAAAGAGGTAGCTTATTTAGGTTATAAGTTCAAAAAAATTAAATTTTATTAAAAAGAAGAATAAAAATCATTGTAACAATATAGAAGAAAACAAGTATAATAAGTTATTTCATCTATTCTGTGCAATTCATGAATGTCAAACTAGTTAATAATAAAGATGATTTTTCTAAAACCATTAGGACAGTTATTATTATTTTTTTTTGCAATAAATTTTTTTATTTAATTATTGAAGATCATATGTCATATTATTTGTAAAAAATGTCACGATATTTTGAAACAAACAAAATTTTTAGACAATACGAAGATAAGAAGTAAATTGTTGAATCCTTTGGAAAAGGGTTTGCCCTTCAAAAATTATTCTTCCTGCATAAATAATTCTCAAGTAGCAATCTCTTTTTATTTTTATCTAAATGACCATATTTTATTAATTTAAACAATGCTGTGTTTTTCACGTGTTACGAAAGTAATATGTTGATAAAATATTATGGTGGATAATTTGAAGGCCATTGTTGATCAAGTTGCTGGCTTAATGAAATTAGTTAAAATTGCTGCACAATACAAACGCAATGCTGTGAATCTTAGAATCCCACTTACAAGGCTTAAAGAGACCAGAGACAGAGTGCAACATGTCATCAGTGATGCTAGGAAGAATGGTAAAGAAGTCATAATTATAGATGATGTGAAAAAATGGTTGAAAAGAGTGAATATGACACTTGAAGAGGGAAATGAGGTGTTGGCGAATTTGAAGTCATGTTCGTTCCAATTTGGCCACAAAGCAATGACTTTGGCACAACATGCTTCTTCTCACATAATTGAAGAACTAGAAGAAGAATTTAATAAATATTCTTTCAATTCATCTTTCGGAGAAATTATGAAGGTAATGGAGGATGCTAGTTTTCAGACAATTGGAATATGGGGTCTCTGTGGGGTTGGCATAACAACACTAGCCGAGAGAGTTGCTAGTGAAGCTAAGGAAGATAAACTGTTCGATGTCGTGCTCATGGTTACTGTGCCACCAAATTCAGACGAGAAACAAATTCAACAACTACTTGCGGACGAACTCAAGTTGGAGTTTATTGAGAATGATACAATAGAGAAAAGAGCCATTCAATTGTATGAGAGGATAAGGAAGAAGGATAGGATTCTTGTCATACTTGATCATATTCAAGATGAAGTCA
>JANHAO010028038.1:0-10699 GCA_026873985.1 Saraca asoca
TATAGCCCAGTATAATATAATATGATATAATATAATATTAGATTATATTATAATATTATATTATAATATAATATTATTTAATATTTAAGTAATATTATATTTCTTTTAGGCTATATTAAGGTTATATTACATTAAGCTTAATTATTGACATTTAAGCCCAAAAGTCTTTCCACACTTTTTGTTGGACTAGGATTCTCAATTGGACTAGGACTAGGACTTTCAATTGGACTAGACCTAGGTCTTTTCTGACTAAACCCTAGAGTTATAAAGATAACATTTATGACTAGTGAGGAGGAAGAACGACAGAAAAATAAGTAGAAGAAAAAAAAGGAAAAATAGTTTTTGAACAAACCAATTGAGAGATTTAAGAAAGATAGAGAAAGGTGTTTTCTAGCAGAGCTGCAGTGTGTGAGGCAATTCCATCTAGCAGATCGGAGTTTTGTCTTCCTTATGTGTGGATACCATAGAGATACAGATTCATCAATTTGTATTGGTGATCTCTGCATCAGACCGGAACATTGCATCTAACCACAACATCATAGGAGACAGAAGTTCATCAATTTGTGTTGCTATTTTCTGCATCAAACCACAAGACCATAAGGAGACGGGATCTGTGTTGCTGCATTCTGCATCAAACGCAACGCAATAAGGTATTATCTTAACTAACTAATTTATGTTTTGCGCATGGATCCTTGGTGGGTTTCGAAAAAAATTTGAAATTTTCACTGTGTTTGTTGCATTGAAACCCAACAGATGAAAATGGGCAATACCCAGGTTTGTTTGCTAAATTCCTTGAGAAACATGAAATACATGCTTAATACACATTGCTAGGTATACCACAACAAAATGGTGTATCAAAAAGGTGTAATAGAACTTTGTTAGATATGGTTAAAAACCTATTAAGCAATTCTTTTTTACCCATTTCATTGTGAACTTATGCTTTAAAGACTATCATGTATTTGTTGAATACAGTTCCTAGCAAGGCAGTTCCAAAAACACCTTTTAAATTGTGGATTGGAAGGAATCCTAGTCTAAGGCACCTGCATGTTTAAAGTTGCTAGGAAGAAATTAAATTTTGTAATCCACAAAACAGAAATTGGATGCAAGAATAATTAGTGATTATTTCATTAGTTATCTAGAAAAGTCAAAAAGGTTTAGATTTTATTATCCTAATCATATTACAAGGATTATTGAAATTGGAAATGCTAGGTTCATTGAGAATGGTGAAGTTAATGGGAGTGAAACACCATGTAAAGTGGAAATTCAAGAGATAAGAGTGCATGTTGCTTTGACCAGTATCTCTGATAAGGTTGTTACTTCTCAAGTAGTTGAAGCGGTTAATAACTATGAAGAACATTAAGTAAATGAACCCATTACTCACAATGAAGTTGTACTTGATGAGCCCGCAATAAATGAACCATAACAAATAGCATTAAGAAGATCTCAAAGAGAAAGGACATCTGTCATTTCTGATGATTATGTGGTATATCTACAAGAGTTTGAAGTTGACTTGGGAATAAATAATGACCCAGTTACATTTTCATAAGCTATGAATGGTGATAATGTTGATAAATGGTTAGATGCCAAGAAAGATGAATTAAAATCTATGGAACAAAATAAGGTTTGGAACCTTGTTAAATTGCCAAAAGGTTGTAAGAGAGTTGATTGCAAATGCATCTTTAAGATTAAACATGACTCTCAAGGCAACCTAAACTGTTACAAGGCCAGATTAGTTACCAAAGGGTTTCCTTAGAAGAATGACATTGATTATAAAGAGACCTTTTCACCAATTTCTAAAAAAGATTCATTCAAAATTATGATGGCATTGGTGGCTCATTATGACCTAGAGTTGTACCAAATGAATGTGAAAACTAACTTTTTAAATGGGAATTTAGAGGAAAAGATTTATATGGACTAACCAATGAAGGTCATGGAAGAAGAAAAAGAACACATGGTATGTAAACTTAAGAAGTCAATATATGAACATAAATAAGCTTCCCGGTAATGGTATCTTAAGTTCATTGATAATGTTGTTTCCTTTGGATTTAAGGAAAACACTGTTGATTGATGTGTATACATCTGAAGATTAGTGGGAGCAAGTCTATTTTTCTAATTATGTATGTTGATGATATCTTGCCTACAACTAATGATCTTGGTCTGTTACATGAGACTAAGAAGTTTCTCTCTAGTAACTTTGAAATGAAAGATATAGGTGAGATTGGGATAGAGATATTCCAAGATAAATCACAAGGATTGTTGGGATTGTCTTAGAAAGCATATATTAATAAAGTTTTAGAGATTTAGGATGGAAAAATGCTCAACATCTCTTGTTCCAATTCAGAAAGGAGACAAGATTAGTCTCATGTAATGTCCTAAGAATGATTTAGAACAAAAGCATATAAAAGTAATTCCATATGCATCTGTTGTTAGGAGCTTTATGTATGCTCAAACTTGTACAAGACCAAATATCAACTTTGTAGTTAGAATGTTGAGTAAATACCAAAGTAATGCCAGGGTTAAATCACTAGAAAACTGCAAAGAAAATTCTAAGATATTTGCAAGAAACGAAGGATCACATGCTTACTTATACGAGATTTGATCATCTTAAGGTGGTCAGTTATTCAAATTTAGATTTTTCTAGTTATGTGGATACAAGAAAATCCACTTTTGATTATTTATATCTTCTAGCTAGAGAAGCTATTTCATGGAAAAGTGTAAAGCAATTAGTCATTGTTGTATCGATTATCGAGATTGAATTTGTGGCACATGAAATTTTATTTCAGTACTTGAGGTAGTCAATAATATTGCCAAGCCATTGAAATTTTACAGTGATAATTCCGTAGCTATCTGCTTTTCTAAAAACAACAAGTATTCCAAAGGTGTCAAGCATAGGAATCAAAATACTTTGTTGTTAAAGAAGAAGTTCAGAAGTGTAGAATGTCAATAAATCATATTAGCACCAGTCTTAAGATTAACGATCTTTTGACAAAAGGGTTAGTGCCTAAAACATATATTGGTCATGTTAAAAGCATGGGCATTATGTCCAGCAGGGAATGTTGAACATTGTTGTTACTATTTTAGTATTAATGTATATTTGACATTGATCTCATTAATGTACAAGTTTCTAATCTGTTTTTGTTTTTTATTATTGTGTACACATACGATTTAGAATGTTGAAAACAAAAGTTGCCTTTGATAAAGATATTATTGTTGAACTAATTATATAGTTCTCAATAAAGTGTCATGTTGAGGAGATGGTTAATATCATAGTACATGAAAGGGACTATGTCGATATGATGATGTATAACAACCATGACTCTTGTTAGTTTTTATTCTTAATTATGGCTTATGTCATGACTAATGTATGAATTGGCCTCCTTATATGCACATTATGTATAGTATTTATTAAATCATGAAAAGGGATAACATCACATGAGTCAAATGGGAAAATGTAAGATATAACTCATGTGATTTTCATGTGGTGTGTTTAGATTGATTTAATAAATAAAATATAAGGCTTTAATTCTATTGGTAAAAAAAAATTAGAGAAGCGGTTTTCTATAGATAATTATCAATTTGATAAGAGTTAGTTATAAAAGATATATCTTAACATAAAACTGGTTCTATCATTGCCTTTAAAGTTTTACGGCTTCTATTATCCATCTTTTATGGTACGTTTGGTTGGATGGAATAAAATGAAAATAGAAATGTGAATCGATAAAAAGTTTGCTTGGTATGTACTATGGAATAGGATGCCCATTCTCTAAGGAATCTCCATTCCATCACAAAAGCAATGGATAGGTCATTCCATCATTCATGGATTTGTTTATTTACACCATTATTCCTTATCTATTTCATATATTTCAAAATTATCCTTACATTAATAAATAATAAAATAATATTATCTTTTCAATATTTTTATTGTAAAAATATTGAAATAATTATATTTTTAACAATATAATTTAAAATAAGATATTTTATATTATTTATAAAATAGATATGATTATTATACAAAATTATTTAATATAAAATAAAAATCAATGAATTAAAATTTATTTATTAATTTATAAGATGAGTCAAAATTATGAAAAGAATACTAACATACTTAAAGAACAAAAAAAGAAAAAAGAAAGAAAATGTTATATAACTTGAAAAATTGAAACCTTGCAAGTTTTATATTGCTTTTAGATAAATATTTATTATTTTTTTATTATAAGGATATTATAGTAACGGGCTACTTTTTTTTTTCTATTCCATGCCTATAATGCTTTGCTATACCAAACATAAAAGTGAAATAAAATGCTCACTTCATTCCTGAACATATTAAATATAATCATGGAATAGTCATTCCATTTCTTTCTCATTTCATTCCATCCAACTAAACTTATAAGAGAACGTAAAGAACAACAAAACTAATGGACAGATAGATGTTTCTAATATTCTCTCTTGTTTGACATTAAAAATAATAAATTATCATTAATTTTCTCCTAATCATAGATTAAGATATGTCTTAAACTTTTATTGTATTCTATGAAGGCTACATGTGAATATCATGATTCTCAAAATCTTTATTCATGTGTGTTTAAAATTACACTAAGCTATGAGTTATATAAATGGTAAGTGTCACAAGATAGGAGAAAAAAAAATGGATGGTGGTAATGACTAAGAAGTGATTAGTAGTGATATATGGGACATGAAGATAATGTATGGCGATAGTTATAATGTGTTTGGCCGATTAGATGGCGGTGATGTGGGTGTAGTAATGATTAACGATAATAATGACGAGAGTAATCACTAATTGTAAAATTATAAGAATTGACGATGACTTTTGGCACCACCACAATATAGGTGAAAATGGTGGTGAATAATTGTCACATTAGTGATGGTGGCAGTGGTGGTCGTTGCCACATTGATGGCATCCAGTGGCGACGTCCATCACATTAATAAATGAATTGAGTAGTAAATGAATTGGCAGAGTTAAAATATTTTTTTTCTTATTTTTGCTATTTTTAATATAAATTTTGCATCTCAAGTTTTATTATTCACTCTAATTGGTGTATAATATTATATAATATTTTATGCATAAAAAAAAGTCATATAAGGCTATATTATATGAATCAAATATCTAATAAAATTTGATTGTATAATTTATCTTATATTATCAAGTCTTATACGGTCAATTAAATAAGCCTTTAATATTATCAAACACTCCTAAGGTTGCAATAGTGAGTTTGATAACATCAAAATTTTAACATTGAACTTTAAGTGCAAAATCAATTAAGCATTAAATTTATAATATTAGAATAATTTCTTACTTTATGCACTGAATTTAGTTAATAATTTGAAATTTTTATTATAAAATATTAAAATTTTGTATAATTTCAAAATTATCCTTGATCATGATTTTAAAAATTTTGTGTACAAAATCCTAAAGAATAGAGATAATGTGGAATATTTTTGCTAACAAACTCTCGTTGTATTAATTGTTGAATGTATTCAATTAGGCAATCATCATTGAACGAATTTAATGAATTTTCACTTAATTTTGTATTTGATTTCAATAAATAAAATAAATAAAGTTCAATTTTTAGATTGAATCTCTTTCATTAAGCATTGAAGTAGTATATTCATGCATATCTTCATTATCATATCTAAGTATAATTAAAGAAAGAATATTATATCAAATTATACTCTTTTGAGATTAAATTAGGTGAAACAATTATTATAATTAAAGTTTAGATATCATATCTTATGAAATATATATTATTTCCTATGTTTCTTTGGATTTTTTTTAAAAAAAACATAAAGATAGATAGAAAACAAATTATATTTATATTTTCATTGGTAAAGATTTATACAAATAATTAATAAAATTATATTTTTAATTTTAAATTTTATATAATATTAAAATAAGATTAATACAAGTAAAAACATTTTATTTTATTTTTTAAAAATTAATATAATATCATATATAAGAATACCATAATAGTTTACTTAGGATAACATTTTAATAATATATTAAATTTAAGTGAAAATTGTAAAAAAGATATTTTAAGTTTATTCTAAAATTATTATAGGATGAAAGTATATGGGTTATAGTATATGCTATCAAAAACTAATATGTTTTGAAAATGCATCACTAATTCATTTCTTTTACTTTTGAGGTTGAACTTGCTTAGTATTTTAATCTTTCTTCATTCTTTTTATTAATTAGAAGTAAATTGGTGATAAAATTATGATAGGATAAAGTGAGAAGAACCATAAAAATAATAGGTCTTGGGAAAAAGTGCAATCTGTTTTATATATTTTAACAAAATAAATTGTTGCAATCCTTGGCACTGACCAAGTCAAGTACCTCACTAGTCATTTCTTATGATTGAAAATATTCCTACAATAAATTCAAACCTAATTTTAAATGGTCACAGAAAATGCCAAGATCCATTCTTTAGTAATAAATAAGTTAATTAACTGACTAATTTTTAAATGGTAGGGAGCGATAAAAAGTTAAAGTTTGTATATTCAAATCACTAGAACTAATGAACTTTGATGGTAACTTCTTGTGTCAATATTATAAATTAAAGATATAATATTTATTATATTGTGATTATTCATGAAATTGATGAAATTAGTTATACAATGTGATATTAGATTAGGAATGCTGGTACCTTAAAACTTTAAAAAAAATGTTAAGTGTTATGATAGACCAAAATTTTATGTAAAACACATAAATTTTGATAAGATAAATTACCCATTTTTTATATGACTTAATCAAATTATAGGTTATTCAACATAAAAGGAAAAAAAAATAAGATTCATTTGTTTGAGGAAAAAATACTTTTCTAAAAGTTTTATTTTTAACTTTTTTATGTTTAAAATAATAAGAAAGTTGATAAATAAAAATATATTTTAATCAACAAAAAAAATAATAACATATCTAAAAGGAAGTAATTTTTTCTTTCAATTAATAAAAAATAAATTTTTTAAATCACTTCATATTACATAACTTATTTACTTTCCTTCCTTTTCTTTCTCTACCCGCCCATTCTTCTCATCCTTCACTCTTTACTTTCTCTCTCTCCTATATTTCTCTTTTCACTCTTTCTCCTTTCACCCTTTTATTCCTCTCTCCCTCTTTCCATCCTCCTGTTTTATCTTATTTTTTTCTTTTATCTTTCGCTTCCTTGCTTCTCTATTTCCTTTTCATTCTTCCTTTCTCCCTTCACTTTCTCTTTTTTCTTACTTTTTTTTTATTCTCTTATTTTATCCTATAAATATTAATATTCAATAATTATATTAAAAATTATCTTAAAAAATATTTTAATAATTAAAAGAGTTAATTAAATATGAATTGACTTGATAAACAAATTACGAAAATGAAAAAAATGGATTTGAATATTTTTTTTCATATGTTTTTATAATATAAGATACACTTAATTTTTTTTTTGTTTTTATTAGTAGAGATTTAGTAACTCTTATCATGAAAATATTTTGATAATAAAATAATTATTATATAATTTGACTTTAAAGATGAAATATGTATTTATAACAATATTTTTTAATAAAAAATAATTTATTTTTATGTATTTTCTCTTGTATTGTCCAAGCAACAAAAAATCAATTCATTTTTTAGAAATGATTTTCTGAGAAAAATATTTTCTATAAAATTTTATTTTCCGTCAAAACAAATAGACTCATAGTAATCTCTTGGTAGTATAGATAGGGTATTAGATATAAGGTTCAAATATCTCTATTTTTTTTCTCTTAAGGTACTTCAAACCCTTAACATATGATTTCTTTGATCTTTTATGGATTATTAAAGCATTATTTATATGAGTCATGCTATATGCATGCACTGGTATTATGGGTTAGTAACTCTCTAACTATTGTGTAATACATGCTTGTCACTCTTAGCAAAAACGCCAACCTTCCAACAAACTTAAGCCACATTTAGATAGATAAATAGGATATTATAGATTTTGTCACTCATACAACTAAAATTCTATACATAACATGTTTAAAGGCAACATAAGCTAGTAAACTAAAACAACTGAACAATCGAGTCTCAAGAATGCTTCATTTAAATAGTTTCTAGTGCACAATGGGTAATGGACAATTGAATAAGGAAAGAGATAGTTTCTTTTTATTGATATATGCTTTATTACATAGTTTGGATTATGTAGGGAAGACACCAAACCAACACATTCCTAAATCTCTTATACTAGTGCCAACAAGCTCTAAACAAGCACCCAATAAGACTTTAATACACCCCAGATAAGCCCTTGACAAGCTGCCAACACTCCTCTTCTAAAGAACATTTTGAGCCAAAGGCCAAATGACACAAGTGGACACACTTTTTTCAAGTTGACACAAGGTCTTTTCTTATAGATATAGGTGGAGATTTGCACCATCTTATATAGACACAAAGCTAAAAATGCAAGAAACGTAGCCATGTGCTTTCTTACTCACATTGGACAAAACTCGTATTGGACAAGTGAATCATGCTAAAATTATAGAAATATTCCCAAAACAAGGAAATATCAAAAAAATAATACACAAGTCAGATCACTCCTAAATTTGGGCCACAAGGCCTTTATATAATGTTTGATTTTTACACAGAGTTTTGTATCAATCCGAGCACGTTTGCCCTCTTGAATGGTTCATAAGGTTGACTTTTAATATTCTTTCCCACTTAAGAGATGTCAATGCCCTCATTGACATCTCAATCTTATATAACTCCCATGAAGGTCTTCAGTTTGCTCCCATTAAGCTACTTTCTCAAACTCTTTATAAGGGTCTAGCCTATTCCATCGTGCTTCTCCCTTGACCACTCCTAACTTGTCTCTTTAAAATGCAACTTGAGGACTTTTAAAAGGATGGCACCCTTAACTTGACATAGCATTAGGATAGTCTTCAGTTTGTTGCTCATCAACTTATCCCTCAACTTCCTCTAAACTTGCCTCTTTGAGCTGGCTCCATTGAAAATTTGCTATCTCTGTAGACTTTAGTAAGCTTTCTTTAAAACTCGAGGTTTGTTGCCTCTGCAACTTGAATGCTCGATACCTCCGCAGCTTGCATGCGTTACTGCTGTAACTCTTGGTTTGCTACCTCTGTAACTTCTGTGCACGCTTAGTGTTAGAGACTTTACTACTAGAGACGCTCCACATCTAATACTTTATAACACCAATGAGACACATAAGACTAATCCCTTGGTTCAAAGTTTGCTCATGTTAGGCTTGACAATCTCTTACACTTCACTCGCCCTTGGAGCTGATCCTTTAACCTTCCCTGAATTGATACCTGTATATCAGCCATCATAATCCTTTCAAAGTTAATGCTCTCTAGTACTATGGTCTTCATAACCTCTTATAGGTTAGCACTCTCTAGTGCCAGCATTTTGGAGTGAATATACTTTTGTGTTGTAGCCCTCATAGCCACTCTTGTGATGATTAGTGCCCATTTACACTTCTCAATTGACACCTTTTGATGTCTAAGCTGCCATAGCCTACTTTGAGTGTATCCTCTAATGGTTCCCCACCTTTACTTGGAAAAGTTGAGCACATAGTATTTTGTCGCTCTAGCTTAAGCATCATATGCTTGTACATTAGTAAATGTGAGCTCCATGGTTATTGTCACAAAGTCCATCTCAACTACGATGCGCTAGTTCCCTAGCATCTAGAAATGATCCCTTTGAACCTCCTTAACCTGAATAATCATGCCCTCTGACATAATCTTAGATTCCTCCCATTGGATTTGACTGCTTGATAGTTCCCTTTGGATGCTTCAACCCTTTGGTTGTGGCCACACACTCTTGCTCAGCCAAGTTTTCACCCTTTAACTCCACTGATTGTTAACTTGTCTCTCCCTCTGACAAAACCAAGGCTTCTCTTAAGGTTATTTCCACTAGATAGGTCGTCAATTCTCACATCCTTTTGGATGGTTTCCATTCCATCAAATGCTACTATAGTTGAGTGAATAACCAACAACCCGCTATGCAGCAACCCCACCAACTTTTGCATGCACTGGCACTTGATACACCAATAGTTCTCCCTCAGTTACAACATTCTCACACCTTTGCCCAATATTAATTTTAGCATCTTGCTATCTTCATGGTCAAGTTCTTGACAGCATCTCTTAATAAGTTTGAGGTATGTTCACTCCTTTTACAACCCATTATAAGCTTGTACAAGCTACATCCATTCTAATTGTCAACCTTGATATGATGATAACTCTTTCCCACCACTCGATCACTAATTGATCCACTTTGCTAACCATGTTTTATTGCCTATTCGTCCTTCCTGCATATTTATTTGAGCGCTTAGTAAGGACTTAAACACTTAATAAGACTAGCACTTGGTGTAAAGTCAAGTATATGTGGCCATTTGATCTGATCTTTAGCAACTAAGCTCTAATACTAGATATCATAAGTCAGTAGCTCTCTAATCAAAATTATGCGGTGCATGCTTACCACTCTTGACCAACATGCCAATTTTCTAATAAATTTAAGTCACACTTGGATAGATAGACATGGCATCATGGGCGGACCCACATGGGGCCCAGTGGGGGCTTCAGGCCCCACTCAAAATTTATTTTCTTAATTTGGAGTAGTTGGAGCTTAAGATCCCTTGAATGTTTTGGAAAAGCTATGCCCCTAAAATTTAGAGCCGAAGCCTTGTTAGTGGGAATTGCGTGAGGAAAGGTG